>CABFOW010003622.1:14902-48419 GCA_902141385.1 Timema californicum
CCCTTAAATTATTGGCTCGCTACGAACTTTCTCTCGGCCCCTGAGTGTTTCTCATATGCCAATTATGTCCATTAGTTTGGAAGTTATAAGAGAATCTCATGGTCCAACGAGCAAAACACCCTGGGTGGCTCTCAGCCCTTGGATGCTCCTCATACATCAATTACATCCATTAGTTTAAAAGTTGTAAGGGGCACTCAGGGGCCAAGAGCTAGCGAAAGACACTATAATTAATCTTGCTAGGCTTACCTTCAGAATATATATATATATATATATATACATATACACACACACATACATAAATAAACCCTTGGCCAATTTTCTTGAGATTTAATCTTTCCTCTGGAAAAATGTTCAAACCCAACATAAAACTTCCACAAAATTATACCATCATACCATCATGAATCAAACTCTGAACACAGCACCACTAAAGACAGTAATAATAAAAAAAACTCTAGTCAAAATAAATCGGAGACATCTTTCTTCCTGGAGGGACAAATTCTTACAGATTGAAACAGACAGTCCTAACAATAGGTGGGAAAAGACTGGTAATTTATAAAAAATAAATTAAATTATAAAACATTTCTACTGTAAACACAGGGCAAATATAATATGAATTAACTGAATATATATTTACGGCTAAGATTCAACATTTAGTTTCTTTAAAGAAAAACTTGGATCCCATTTGTAAAGAGCAATGCCGTAAAGGTCATAGTTTAATTTATAGCCTTCAAAAATTATGTTGTTATTAGACTTGGAATGCAAAAAGATGTTTCATTTAAATTAATAGCTAATAGAAATTGTTTTGACACATTTCCCACCTACTTTGTAAGCTGTTGGATATTTTGAAAATTATTTCCAGCCTCTTTATGTTTTCTATTTAAGCTATGCTATTACAATGGTTAGTTGCATATAACGGATTTTTTTGTTTCTTTCACATCTTTGTAAATAAATTTTACCTGCCAGTTGTGATTAGTGTATCTTTCCATAACATTATATCTTTGCTTGACTTAAAAGTTGTCAATTAACTCAGGAGAGTTGATACTTGATTTATATGTTAACCTTTTCATAGCATGGTGGCTACAGACAGGGAAAACCTGGAAAAGTCAGGGAATTTTTGGATGACAGAAAAAACAGGGAAATGTCAGGGAATTTAATTAAAAATAAGGAAAAGTCAAGGAATTTAAATAAATATGTCTAAAATATCCCATTAATTTCACAACTAAACACTAAAACAAAAGTCTAATTACTACTACTTCCTGAGGAAGGTGTAAATATGTTTTAGTGTTTTTACTTTTATTTGTGCTCTACCATTTTCTTAATATTCTATCATTTTATTTATTACTAAATGTTTTTGCTCCATGCACTTTTTTCATACATACTATAGAACAAAAGTTAATACCTAAATAAAGTAACATTTTAATTTTTATAATAACTGAAAAAAAGTTTGTTTAGTAGATACAAACTTTTTTTTAATATGTGATCAATAATAAATAAAACAAGTCATCATCCACCATTAAAATTGGAAAAAAGGAGTCGGGGAAAATTGAGAAATGTTGCCTGGAAAACCTGGAAAAGTCAGGGAATTTTGTAAAATATATTTTGTAGCCACCCTGTAAAGAGATGTATCTCTTATATATCTAATTTTAAAGTGAATGTTTACAAATTTTAGTATATTTTAATAGTTTCAATTGTTCGTTTAAGTTAGTGTTAAAATCTGTTGTATTATGACTACTTTTATTCCCCTATGGGGATTTTACTGTCTTATTAATCATGGGATTATAAGGCACTATTAACCTATTTGTATCAGCATGCTTATAAATGCCATTGATAATAATATTATATTCAGAGATATGTTATTCATATTTGTTGCAGATGATAGTGACAGTTTGTATGGCTCTCGACGTGACCTGCACCGGCTAGCAGATTTACCTTTGCCTGATTGGGTGGTGGTCGGAGAGAGTGTTCTTATTCGCCCATATAACTCATCTGGTGTCGTTACTTTTGTTGGTGAGACCGAGTTTGCTGCCGGGACATGGGTGGGCATTGAACTGGATGCTCCCACAGGTTGAGTAACAATTTTATTAGATTAGTCTAAACTATTGGACTTTCTCATTACTTATCAAATTATTATTATATTTTAATTTGAGTGGTGTGGGAACTACACTAAATGCCTATGCCAGTCACTGGGACAGCTATTAGCCACCTTTGAATTCTAGTAGGAAGGGAGGAGGGGATAACAGCAGACAGAAACTGCGTCGTTATTTCACAAGGTTTGGTGAATACCCACAAGTTGTTCCACACGCTGCTAATTGATCATATTTGTCAATGCTGGCCAATAGTTGTCAAGAAATGTGAAGCTGGCTTAGCTAGAAGTCATTCATAACTCTTTTCATAAAGAATTAAACACTTGTCGTCGGCATGGGGTGTTGGATTATTCATTGGAGTATTCACATATCTTTATGCTATTTAAACAGCTCAGCCAGTGTCCAGAGCCTTCTTATCTTGGAGCGGGTTGGGTGTAACGTAAGGGGAGGGCAGTGGGAGTGCAATGTGTGTAATGTGTGTAATCATGGTGGGCAGCAAAATTGTTCGGTAGAGAATTGTCGTGAGCAGGAGAAATTCTCTGTGGAGAATCACGGCGGGGAATGGGGAAATGCTTGGGGAGAGTCGCGGTGAGTGAGAGAAGAAGTTGGATAAATGGAGAATTGCTTGGCGCTTATTTTCCTATAAGGTTATGTTGCCAACACACATCAGAGTCAACTACTGACATTTATGACCAGCTGTCTTTCTTTATATTGATTCTAATGGGTAATTTGGGAGGATTTAACTTGAGGACAAGCTGTCATGAATGGGGCTGCTGCGCAAAGGTAATGTGTTCCTTAAGCATCAGCGGGTGACAGTAGGTGGGTGAAAATGACGGTCTTTGATGGGTATGTAAGAACATGTAGAACTATTTGGCGGGAGCGGTGAGACACTTAAGGGCTTATCATGTTAGTTCATGTGTTTATATCTATGGATATATCAAAGTAAGATAGGACTTCAATAAACTACCTTGATCGTTTTACATTGTCATGTTTTCAAATTTATTGGTACTTATATAGTCGAGTAAGTTTGTCATAGCCTGCTTTTTTCTTTTATGCTTACCAAAGATGCTAAAGTTTGAGTGCCTTAATTCGAGTATCTATTTAAAGCTCAGCTCAAAATCCAAATAATTTGAGAACCTTAATTTCTTATAATTGTATCATTAGATTAATTAGTTTTTATTGCGATGTCTTACTACTCGTTAAGGTTATATGGATATATTAGGGCTATGCGAGTACTCGTGTTTCGAGCTCGTCGCTTAAGCTCGAGATCAAAATCAAAAGTTTTGTAGGCTCGTCATTTTCGAGCTTCCACTTGATGTACTTAATAATCAATTTTTAAAAAGCAATAGTAAGCGTAGTCTATTTAATTGAGATAATTTCGGCATTCCCACTTATAAATCCTTCGGTTGCTAAACAAATTGTTAAAAATTAATTTCAATTTTCATATCAATAATGTAATAGAGCTTTAAAACCACTGTTGACCAGTAAATTTATTCAATATTGTCGTTGATTTTGAATTATACTTAACTAAAGTTGTTTACTTGTGTTGCCATGACAAAGCAATGAAAATGAAAATAGCTAAAAAAAAATTACTAAATAGTTGAATGATTCTTTTTACTATTTTAACCTGGTCCCTTTCTAAAATAATAATTTATGTTAGATTAAATATCAAGAATATGTTATTATATTAAATGTTTTCAAATTTAAGATATTTTAAACTTGTATTAATTAATACATTTAGCTACAATAATAATATTTAGCACCACGTCTTACTACCCGTTCGGGTTATACGCTATTTAGCTACAAAACTAGCTCTAGTTTAGTAACCATTTAGTTATAGAACTGTTAGTTAACCTGTTTAGAATCAATGTTAATCTTATTTATTGCAATACATATCTTACCGAACTTACCACATTTATATTAAAGCGTTTACTATTTCTTATTGTTTGCTAGAAATATTATTCTAGTCATATTATTTTTAATTTTAAAGTATCAGCATCAACTCTTATATGCATTAAAAATGTAATTAAAGTAAATTTCTCAATAAAATAATGTCGTAACGAGAGCCTGTGCAACGCGCATGTGCAACTGCGCATAAAGAAATAGAACAGAAAACATGATAATGCATGATTACACTAGGGGATAATATACAAAACACTTCAAATTTCTATCTGTTTATGATTCTTATGTTTCCTTATAGGGTAAATTAAGTTACTGAAGCATATTTTGGGGAAATATTAGCTTATTAAAACGTCAATTTTATTAACTTTTTATCGAGACAATGTAGAAACAATACATTAATGTAAAGTGATAGTGAAGGAAGACAACCTGAAAGGATAGTTAGGTTAGGCCTAGATATAAACATACACACTTCTTTATTTTCTTTCTACACTTTTACACTTCCCACTTTAAATTTCCACAGTTGCACATTGTTTTGAATTTTCTGAAATATTTATTTTTCATATCAAGAGGCATTAATAAAAAAGTAATTCCCGAAAATTCAAACTAATGTTCAACCGTGGAAGTTTGAAGAAGTGGGAAGTGTAAAAGTTTAGTTAGACTTTAAGAAAGAAATGTGTTTGTTCTTATCTAGGCCTAACCCAACTATCCTTTCAGTTTGGCTTCCTTCACTATCACTTACTTTACATCATTGTACAGTGTTTCTACACAGTCTTATTATACATTTCCAAGCCAGTATGCAATTATCCATTTCATTAACTTTTTTTATAATTATTGTTGGTGTAATTTTAATGTCCTTAAAGTCATGAGTGTGGAACCATTTTAATTGTGTTTTATAAGTGTTATTTCTAATTTTAAAACTGATATTTCCATTGTTTAAATATTGTTTTTAGTATTTATTCTTAATAAAAATGAATGTCATTCATATTTTAAGAACATGTGTATAATATACTTTAACATTTTAAAATTATGAATATTATCAAACTCGGGTGCTTTCAGAAATGCTTGCAGACCCATAGCATATGATAATTACTCTAATATGATAATTATGAGGAAGGAAGCACTAATAGAGGTAATCTACCCGCAGTTGCATGGAAGGGTAGTGGAATAACACCCTCAGTAGTCCCAACTGGAATTCAAACCCCCCCCAATCTCCCCATCTTTAGTAGGCCAATCTAACACGAGAGTGATTTAGCCTATTTGATTTGGCCACAGGTATTATTTAAAATGAATTAAGGTTATATATATTTTAAATCGAGTCATAAATCTTTTTAAATGTTGCTAACACCATATTTATGGAACTCATCTTCTAATTTGTTTCTTCAAAATTAATAAATATATTTTACTATTGTTTGAGTTTAAATTTTATTGATGTAGCTAAAAAAAACACGTTAACAACTATCTTATTCTTTAATAAATACTTAATATTCTTTTTAAGATGTATAGATTAACATAAATTATTTGTATGCATCCATATTGATTTGAAAAGTTTTGAAAACTTTAACAATCTTGTAGCCAGCAATGAATTTCAAACCATACGAGCACAGCACTAAATAAAACTGGCCAAATATACCTATTATAAACCTATTATTCAAACAAAATTAAGATTCTAACATACTCATGTTGTGTTCTGGAGATCCAGAGAGCCATCCATACATTGTTACACAAAGAGATCTCCACATCCACTCCTTGAAAATTGTAGAAAATAGATTAACCAACTATAAGAAAGGAAGGCCTCTTATCGAAGAAGGAATATTATAGTTTCGAACAATAATAGTGGAATAAAATTAATCCCACTCCAGACAAAAGATAAAACTAAATAATAAACAAAAATGTATTTATAACAAAGACTGAACAAAACTTAATACAACCACCCAATATTTAAAAATTCGAGAGAAGGATTTCTTCTAATAGTTTCTATATACATTTAATATTCCAGACGTTTTCAGGTGGAGATCACTCTAAATAGCTTTTAAGGGTCAAAAATGTTATTTGGTGAGGCCACTCCAAACACTGTTGTTTCTTTTTATATCTAACTTTCAGAAAGCTTTTGGATGAAGACCATTATCTTCTAAGAGTATCAAAATTTAATCAATTCTACGAGGGAGGACTACTCCAAATATCTTGTAGAGGAGTTTTATTTAAAATTTCTAAAAAAGACTCTGAATGGGTTTTAGGGTATCCTGGAATTTTATTCTATGGTTTGAGTAGCCACCCTGTACAGGCAAAGTAAACTAGATAGAGTACTCCCAAAAGTTTCTGATCAACCTCACCTACTGCATATCTCAACTCTCACATTAAATTGTGGGAGGTAGAAGTTAGACTATGGGTTAACTTGCAGACTGAGAATCAAACAAAGTAATACTTGGACTTTCAGCCCATTTAACTCTACACTAAATTAAATATACTTAAAAAATAAACGTAATTTAATTCAAATATAAGTCAATTTAGAATAATTAAAGGTAGGGAAGATTATTAACATAACAGGTTTCATGCAATGGCAGGGTGTCAAGACGCCTTTGGTGCAAAGGGAGACAAGGACTTTCAAAATGTAGGATATGTGGGATATTCAATAAAAAGGTAGCACACATGAAACAAAAAGAACAGTAAAGACGCTCACCGTGATTGGCTGTTGACAGCATACATGTGGCCAATAAAAATCACAAATTTTATCATGTGAATACCGCGTGTCAAGTTTGCTGACCAAGACACACAGACTTCTAGTTATAACTGAAATGTCATCTTACAGCAGAATTTCAAAATACAAAATCATTTTAAGATCACATAAAACCAAAAAATTACAAATTTATTTATTTTGTCGATATGGAAAACATTTGGGAATTTTAAAAACTCCTCTCCCACACCAGATGCTTGAAATGTAGGACATGTCCATTAAAAGGAGGATGTCTGGTCATTCTGTGGAATGGCTTTTCTAGTATGTTTTAAAAGAGAAAGAAACATTATGAAAAAATGCACTTCTTTCACTTGTAGACTTCTTTGAATATGTCCATCAAAATGGTGATTATTAGTAATGTATTGTGTTAATAGAAAATGTATTATTACTCTTGATTGAACAATCCATGTACATCTATTTAACGACATTCACAAACCATTGTATCAATTTGTGGTCCGATTCAAATTTATATATGCCTTAAACCAGAGTACTTTATTTTGAAATAATTTATTTGAACAAAATTGTCTTCTTTACTAAATTGTTTACATAACAAAGAAATATATTATGTATATTATTATATATCTAATAGCTTGTTAACTCCTTCTCTCATAATTATAGGTAAAAATGATGGCACAGTACAAGGAGTGCAGTACTTCACATGTCGACCAAAATGTGGTATTTTTGTGCGTGCCGACAAATTAATCCAGGATCGCCGTGGACGAGCAATGAGGGGCAGCAGTTCAGCCACACTAACTGGCACCATTAGAAGGAGTACAAGTCGAGGTAATACATTACTCTCAGTGTTAGCATATTAAAGTATGTTGTGATAATTTGTTTGGATTTTTAAATGATCTTACTAAAATAGTCATTTAAATAGATTTCACAAATTGATAAATTATCTTTATGATGAATTTAAAATTCATATTTCTAAATATTCAAGACTCTACACATTACACCAGCCAATAACATAAATGTTTATTAATTATTTTATAATTTATATTTACGGTTGTTCACTTAGCTGGAAGCTATAATTTCTAAACATCCACCTAAATTATACACTATAATACAATACCACCGCTTTACAATTACCGCACTTGTCAGGATAAGAAAGATGGGGTCAAGAGGCAGTATGAAATTTTTCTCAATTGTCCATCATTCGAATTTGTACCTTAAAAACATTTTGATCACGCCGGGCGTTGTACAGTAACACTGCAGTGACCCAAGTCTCCTAGAGATGTATCCACTAAGTGTCAGCATGGTGACATGTGAAATGCCGGCTATTCCAAGGTAGTTCAATGGTAAGATTATTGTTGCAATAATTCAAACATATCTGGTTTGATTTCTTTGTCCAGGTTTCATTTTTAAATAAATCTATTGGACATATAATTAGTTTTGTTGATACCCTGTAAAACACTTTTGTAGAATATGATATCCTTAAAATCAAAATGTCTAATTTTTGTTTTGATGATACATTTGGTATAAAATTTACTAGAAAAGTTGTAGTGCAAATATGTCAGCCTTGTTGCAATCCAAGACCAAAAACTCTTAAATATTTCTTAATTTTCTTTCAAGTTTTATTAACAACTTATTAGTTTTATTAAGAAATATAATATATATATATATATATAGATATATTGAATTTTAATAATGGTTTAATCCAGGGGTGGGCAAAGAATATTGCATTAGACTATTTAATTAAAGGGAAGATATAGAAACACTATATTTAGAAATCAGCCTCATTGTAATCAGGTAAGCACACTATATATGCATTCAATTTTTCCTCTAGTGATATAAGATTGAATATATTATGACGATGTGATATTATCTCTTTAAATGTCAAATTCAAACTGAAGTTATCTTGGTATATTCAAATATTAATGAAAATTTAACTTTTTTCCTTGTTCAAATTTTCAGGTGATGGCTTACACACATTGCATCGATCACGAAGTCGGGGAGAATCCCTCCCTTCTGTTGGTACCCGGTCACTGTCTCGTAACAAATAAACTCGCATGTTATAATGTTAATTTGTGTCATCTTTTCATTGTACAGGTTCAAGTAAACAAGCACTCTCTCTGTTCAAATTTTATATAAACAAGCACTCTGGTCTTTTCGTAAAAAAAAAATATTATGTAAGAACTTCCTAACATGCTGTTAAATAACTATTTAAATTTGAAATATTATTTTAAAATATTAATTTATGTGTTAAATATTTGCAAAAGCCTAATTGAAATTATATTTTATGTTCAGATTTAGTTCAAATGTAGTCCTTAAATATGTATTTAACACTTTAAACTTAATATATATATGTATATATTAGGTTGACAAATCAAAGTCTGAAATAATTAAACTATGATTTTATGCTAGCCTAGGCAAAAAAAGTTTAACATATTTTTCTTTAAGTTTTTCATTTTATTTCTTAAATATATATTTGAATGATATTCAATTTTTTTAAATGCACAATTTATTAAAATTAAATAAGAAACCTAAAAATTTTATTTAGAGCTTTACTGTATGAGCACTTACTAAAAATTAATACATACAAGAAGATAGCTTATAAAGAATTGTGAGGGACATTCTTATGCTTATTAAATTTAATATGTGTAGCAATGTTTAGTTAGTATTAGGGTTTTAGAAAAAATAAGTTAGAATTTGTACCTAAATCTATTTATTTTGACATATATATAATTGACCTTCCTAAACTTATTATTGTTGTTATTTACTTTACATCCAATACTGTTTCCAGCCTATGGTCCAGGTCAATTTTTAATTCAAGCCATATATTTTCCACTACCAACACCTGTCGTAGCTTCATATGTCTTATAATCTAACTTAAGACTAGGGCAGGAACAACATCCAGTCCCGACCATTAATTTATCAATGTGAGAAAGTAAACCCACATTTCACCAATGACAAATTTTTGACTATGCCAAGAATCGAACCCGGGGCCCTTAGCTCAGTAGGCAAACACGCTATCGACCGAGCTAAGGTGTTGGATTATTATTATTATTAACTATTCTCGTTTATCATCTGCACACTCTAACTAATATTCACTTTCTCTCTCAATTAATTAATTCTATGTATATATATAACTCAGATATGTGTGTGCATTGAGCTTGCTTCATTTGGTAATTAAAAAAGGTGATAGAACTCCAAGGTTTCAGATTTTAGTAACATTTTAAATAATAGCGGTGCAATAGAAGGGAATGGGACAAATAATTACTAATAATCTAAATTTATCGTAAATCCATCAATAAGAATTTTAATGTAACTATTTAATAACATGTGTCTTCACTGCAAAAATAAAGTGTGTGAACTTACATGTGCGTGTTTAATTTTATATATATATTTAATTACCAGAATGAGAAACTTATGGTTGGGCCAGCGATTAAATAGTATAGAATAGTGTAGCCTCAAATGTAATGTTAAAGTAGATAAAATAAAATATAATTATATTAGGCATTGTTTAATTAACTCATCGCAATCATTAATTTTTGTTGTGTGTGTACTACTAGTCATTGAGTGTTTTCTAGTGAATGATAAAAGTTAAATGATTTTCTTAGTTTCAAATTGCAGGCTGATAAAGTTGTTTACAATTTCTTAATTACATCAGTATTATGAGTTTTTAAAAATGGTGTTATTGATAACTTGACTTTTAAAAAAAATTACTAAACACCCTGGAAATAAAATCTTGTTTAACAATGTCTCGTTTGTTATAGCCTTTGATACTAGACTAAGTTTGTGGTTTACATATTTTGTAATTAGCTTTCCATAACATTCATAACTAGCCTTGTGAAAAAGAATGTTTATTTTAAATTATTATTAGCACCGCGTCTTACTACCCGTTCGGGTTATACGCACTTAAGCTAATGTGCAATGTTAGGGTGATTGTGAGATGAAATGGAGGACCTACAGTTTAACGTGGAATCCGAACCACGGTGGAGACCTGGCATTCCCCACATTCACAAGATGTCTTGTCAGAGGTGAAGGAAGGGTTTGGTAATCAGATAAATTTATGCCGGGACCTGGGATTGAACCCCGGTCGCCAGCATAGAAGTCTGACACCTTACCCCTAGACCACCAGGTCACCTATTTTAAATTAAATTATTTTCATTTACTTATTTTTTTATAGTTAATATGTAGCATTTTTATTTAGTACCATTAAAAATGGCATTGATTAAGTATTTTATTTGGAAAGTACAGTATAATATTGTGTTGCCCTAATAACGTTAAGTAACCGAGTAACTTTTTGTTACATGTTTTTTTAATAATACTGTCTTTTTTATATCCAGAGTGTTTGGTATGCCTGCCTAAATCAATAAAGATTATATAAATATTGAATATTTCAACGTTAAATAATAAATTATAGTAAAAATGAAATCATGATCAATTTTGTTGATTTGTATTGTAGATATTTAACAATTTAGTAGGAGATTATAAAATAGTTTTCATTAAAATATATGAAAGTTAACAAAATCTTGACATTTTCATTTTTCGTTTACTTATTAATGGTATGCCAGAAGTTAATTAACTCCCCCACCACCGCTCTTCCATTTAGCTTAACAACAAACTTACATTTCCCACCTTATTCTAATTTTACCAATAGTCCTATAAACTATATCGAAAAATGATGCTTGAAAAGTATACTTAGGAGACATTAAAAACTTAAACAAGTACTCTTAGGCTAGCTCTAGTAGGGTGTGTGTGTGTGTGTATATATATATATATGTATAAAGTCATACCACAAATAAGTTTGCTCGCAGAAGATATAGAGATATCAAAATTGTAATGAGTTAAGAAACACCGTTAGAAAACACACACAATTGCACTAAAATTATTTATTCGAAAGAACACACATGTTTACAAAAGAGAAAAATAAATAGGCCGTCAGTACTCTTTATGGTCGGCCTGACTAGAGACTTGACACTTTTTGTTATTATTATTATTATTATTATTCTTTCAATGTTAGGTGCAATGTTGAGCACCATGATTCACAATTTTCCTTCCAAATATTCATCAGTCAGACAGAAACAGCCTCTTTAATAATTCGACTGTTTTAAAAGCATGATAGTTTAACATTGACTTATACAAGTGATTATTATAAAAATTCCATATAGAACCGTCTGAAAATTTAGCCTTCAATTGATAATTACATTGAATATCAACTAGTTCTATCTGTAAATTGATGGACACTGTCTCAACATCAGTTATAAAAGGTAGAGCAAACGCGTCAAAACAATTTCTCAAATTTTTTCACATCTTGAAATCAATGTTTAAACTAGGGCTATGCGGGATCCTGAGCTTTGGGGAGGAAGAGGGGGGGGGGGGCAGGATATTGGTTGCTCCCGAAAGTTGGGTATGATAAAATATTACTCACGATGTTTCGGGGAAAAATATATATATAAAAAAAGTTACAGTTAAAGACTGTCTATCAATGTCACGTTTGTATTTAATTTCCATTAAAAATATTAATTTATATATTTAAACTAACCCTATCTTTTAAGTATATGGATACATGAAACTTCAGGTGCTTTTATTAAATACCTTACAACACAACTGAGTGCCATTAAATAACATATCCACACAACCTAATTGAGGGAAATATTTATCCCATAATAGATTTAAGTCAGGAAAACATTTTTAGCACAAAATAATAGTTAAAATGGTTTTTAATAACAAATTAGGCGCAAACTATGCTTTCACTACATTTATTTGCATAAAGACAAGTCCATTATGTAAATATTATTATTCAGAATGGCATCCATTGGATTTTGTATCCTAGATTATATTAGTTGGGTAAAATACTACTTTTGGAATACAGCAGCGCTTTTTTGTGAGAGACTTAGTAATTAAAACATAAGAGGTGACAGGGCCCACTGGTCCAGTCGAGAAATTTTATTGTTATTTTTATGTACAATACTATGGCTCACTTTAGTTTGAATGTTTATATGTTTTACTTTTTAAGTTCTAATCCAAATTCATGCCATGGGTTTTTAAGAACATTTTAATTAATCTTAAACCCTATTTTAAGAAGTTGTTTATATTTATACCGTAAATGCTTAGGTTCTATTAAAAAATATACAAATTTAATATTTGCATTAGACGTAAGTTTCTTAATTCACATTACATCAAAAACCTTATTCAACACTTGTTAGACACAATATTATTTAGCTCTTATTTGGAACTTTTTTTTTTAACTAAGCTGAATGTTTGAAAAGTGATTAATTTTAACCAATTTTGATCAAACTGGATCTATGCATACATCACCTACTAAAAGTAAATTAAAATAAAATTACTTTGATTAGACTAAATTATTGGTAAATATACTTAGGCGCCATCATTATTTACTATTAGCTCTTCATTGCTAATCCTGGCAGGGTGCACTAAAGGTGGTTTTGCTATGGTTTAGTTTGTGAGCCTTTCTCATTGGAAATGTGGGTGTATTCTATTAATTGATTTAATCATCCCCATCACATTCGATAGATAATATCTTAGTTATAATATTAAAATAAACTATAAATATTGCCAAACGGATGGATTAAATTAAACATTGAAAGGAGGAGAGAAGGGCAAGACCTAAACACACAGTAAAAACATAGGCCTCATAATTCACAATTAAAGCAAAACAAATCACACAATTATATAATTTTCAGGGTCCCATTCTTCATCAGAAGAGACTAAAACACAAACTGGACTATGGTAGCAGGGCTAGAGGTTGATCATGGTCACTTAGATTCTAACCATGCTGTCATAGTTCAGTCTGTGTTGTTTTGCTAAAGAAGGGGACTGATGTACCCAAGAAATTATATAATTTTGTGTTTTAGTTGTGAACTTTTAGGCCTTCAGTTTTCTGGTAAATGTGTAGGCCTTGCCCTTTTATCCTCCTTGCAATGTTTAATTTTATATTACTATAAATTATTAAAACTAACCCAGCTTATATTTTGTTAATATATAGTATACTATAAAGTATTGATCTATCATCCTAGTAACATTAAAATAAAAATTTAATTTGTACTTTAGTTCTCACCTGTCAAACGATTTGCTCGCAGAAAATAAAAAATAAATTGTTTAAATAAACAAAAAACAAACAGGTTAAAGTTTTTATCTCAAGTAACCATCATTAAGAATTTTGGCAGTATATAATACTAATACCAACATCCTCAATAATAATGTGCGCTTGTAAAAAAATTTAATAAAAATTTAATTTGGTTTACTCAATGTGTCAACAAACTAAACATCTTTAACTTATTTAGACACCTAAACATTAATGAAAATCTCGCTATTTATAATTTTCACTATTGTTTGTCTGCATTTCATAGTTTGCCTTTTAATAAATCTTCTCTTTTATCATGATCGATTTATGCTCATTTTTAATATAATGGAGTAATTTGGTAAAGTATTGCCTATTAATCTACTGGAACTCACAGTATTTTACTAATCTATTATATATTTACTCAAACCAAGCTATTTTACTCACTCATCAGAATTCTTAGGTTCACCTTGACAAAATAGATATGTGAAATATAGAAAGCACAAAAGTCTTAAAAAGTAAGAACAATAAAAAAATTAAATTATTTAAATAAATATTGAAATTTATATTCTGGGCTTGCAAAAAAAAGAGGAATGATAGGGAAGGATTGAAAAAAGAGGTGGGCTTACAATCACCAACTTCTGGAGATAAGCACAAACTTGATTTTTGTCAGAAAAGGGACAGATTCAAATTATTAGTAGAGAACTTTTCATCTGTGGTCAAAAAGTGGTGGGCAGACGCAAAAGGCTTGGTGGCGGGCATGGGGTTGGAGGCCCCCTGCTCAAGTGCAGTGGAGACAGACATGGATTATTATTATTATTGTCATTATTATTTATGGTGTTCTCAAAGGTTGTTAATTTATCATAATAATCCATTTGGAAATATCGAATTGTTATTTATTTCTTGCACCATTCCACTTTAATTGTATTGTGTTGTACTAAATAGTACTAACAATAAATAAATATATAATAATTTTATAATACAAAAAAAATTTCAATAAAAATTCCACTAGCGGACCAAACTCTCTTAAATTACTTATATTATTAGACAATCTTGTGGGATATGAAAATCGAGTAATGAAATGTTTAACATAGTGGGGGCTATAATCTTTGCCCATAAACAACTGCTCACCAAGAATGGTATTTCTGGTAGCAAAAAATAAATAATATGGCTGAACATGATTTATTTATCATTTTTATTCCTTTTCTTTCACTTGGTATTATAAAATGTCCAAAACTTCAATAAAGTGAATTTAATTAAATAATTACTCAAGCTGTACTCTATTTTCCTTGCGTGTAATGTATATATTTAGCCATCTCATCATTGATTTAATTTGAAAATACTGATTGAATTTTGTTGATTTGTGACATAACTTTTTTTTTCAGTTTAAGGAAAACAGTAGTTCATATTAAAAATCCCATATTTTTTTGTAAATCTAAGCAAAAAAACCAGAGAGCTTGTTTTCACAATATGAAAATAAATTACTTTAAAGCTGGTAAACTATGAAAAAAATAAACTGATAATGACTACAATAGAAGAAAGCACCCCCTGAGATGAAAAAAATTTACACTGTCATTTTCATATTTTCTATAATCTAATATTGAATATGTCACATAAATTGGGCAACACATCGATTTTTGGCTTTTATTTATTAAGAGGTAACAACAACAACAAAATCCCTTATTCCACATCAGTATTAGTAAATTGAGTGTTATTGCGTTCTCTCTAATTTGTCAAAAAAAATTAAATTGCGTTGTAAAATTTTATGTTACATTTTGATTACTAAGAAGATGGAGAAAATGTCATTCTCGAATTCAGGCCAAATTTATTCCACCGACACCATGTGAATTTTCTTCTCTTGTTAGTATTTAGTAGTTTATTTTTTCCTTACTTCCCATATTTTAAAATATAATTTTATAAAATGGGCTTCATTATTATTATCATTATTGTTGTTGCAAACTGATCATACTTCTTTTTCAAATGATCTGTATGAATAAAGTTAATATTTTATGTAATGTGTAGTTATTAGTCAAGTATTAAGTTTTTTGAGCTTTAATATTCCTTGGCCCAGTAGTCATTTTTTTTTTCATCTTCAAGCTTAATTTATTTAAAACTACTATCTAGGGCAAGGGCATAAAGTGCAATAAATTGATAAGTCTAACCACTCTGTGTGAACCAGAAGTTACTTTTCAAAAATATTTAAATGAATGTGTGTTAACTGCTGTCATCCGCTAACATTTATAATTTCCATCAATGACAACTGAAATAAATAAAATCTAGTAGAGTGTAATTAATTTTTAGGTGGTATTCTATGATCCCCTCTAGCAATGTAAGTAAGTGTGTTTAGATAGTTTTTTATTTAAAATTATAATAATTGGCCATGATTTAATATATCTTTACAGTCCTGAACATAAAGCATTTAGTTTACATTGTTAGGGTCTGTTCGCCACTGCAATGGTAGTGACAGCTATTTAAAGTGACTAGACCTATGCTCATGTATCCATTTGCCAAACCATATAATCTACAAGACCATTTGTTGAGTTGTCACTTTTGGCAGAAAAAATGTTCAAAACAATTTTGTATGTTATTTTTTTAGCTGTTTTAAATTATTGAAACACAAGCTTATGATTATAACTGTTTGATCATTTATTTTTTGTGGAAACAAAGTATGTGGTTCACTTAAAAATGCTTTGCAAACAAGAGTTACTTAAATGGTGACTTCTCTTCATTAATCAAGATGGCAAAACATACTAAATGAAGTATGTTGACTATATCATGCAAACTATCTTTGGTTGTGTCTGTGTGCATATTTTTACAAAATAAAAATGTTATATTTTGAAACTAATATTTTGTATGGCTTTTTCTAAAAGTTATTTAAAAAAAAAATGGTGGCTAGTTATAACAAGATACAAGTGTGAATATATGTTTGGGTTCAAACCCATCAAGGGTCGACAGATTTTTCTTGGTGCATAAAAATCCGTAGTCAAACTTCCTTCTGCGGGAAAGTAAAACCAGCGGTCCCATGTTGATAGAAACATGTAAAAGAGCCCTGTAACGTTTGTGAAAATACCTTTGCTTGCAAAATTGGTAACCCTTTTGCTTCACTCATTGAACTTATCGTGTGCTGATATAATCATATGGTTCACAAAGTGCACATTAAATACCTCAAATAAATAAAAAGATTAAGTGTGAATATAATACTTTGTAATTTATTTATTTCAATATAATATCTCTTACTGTCACAACCGTGAAACAAAAAACTGAATAGTTTTATTAATATACTTTGTTCTTTTAATAAGTTATGAAAAAGGCACTTATACAGTAATCATTCATGAAGTATTATAAAAAGTGTTTACTAACACTTTTATTGATAATATAGTATTACTTTTAAAAAAATTATTTTCACAAAGCTTAACATCAATAAAAAATGTGTGCTAGCTGTCATCTACCACCACCACTCCAGTGTCGAATTAACTGTATAATCACTCTAGCCCACCATCTTTCTTTCCTTTAACATTCATGTAACACACTTTCATTAAACTATTAACAAAATACAGTTTTCTTATGGCTCTTTGTTGGCCTTTTTTAAAATTTTGGTTGTAATAACCTTTATAATTTCTTAAATTTTTGCTAGTATTACTTTTTTAACAAGGCCCCTGGCACTATAATTGCACATCCAATCAATCTATGAGTAATTCAAGTTATTGTCTAACTCTATATATGGTATGCATTTATGTAGCATTCTAAAAAAACTTTGATGTTAGTTGATACTACTGGGAGTTTCCATCAGTCTAGAAAACTTGGAAAGCAAGAAAAAGTCAAAGAGAGTTTGGAAAATTTATTTTACCTTTCATAAAATTCTAGGAAAAAATAAATTATAATGTTCAATATTGAGTTATATTAGCAATCTATAAATATTTAAAATAAAATTCAAGCAAATATGGTACAATTTCTTAACTACCATTAGATACCGTCTATTTTTAGTTACTTATATGCCCATAATCCAGCAATATGTTTTAAAGTATTCATCTACAAAGATTTATTTAAATAATGAATTTGAAAATCTCAAATAAAACCTATTTCCTGTAAGACTTCAATTCAGAAAAAATAAAAGTATTTTCCTATATGCTCTGAAATAACATGATAAAAGTTCATTCTTTTGAATTTTCTTATTTGGGACTGTGGTAGATTAAAATAATCAATGAGCAGATGAAGTTAAATAATATTTTCTCTTCTCAATAAAATCATATCCTGAAAGTGTAATCGCTTGTCCTATCTAATTATTTTACAGATTGGTCTGAATATAAAATTGTGTTGAAAGAAAAAATTTTGTTCAGTGAACTTAAACAGCATTAGTAATTACATAATTCTTATTGGCCATAAAAAGCTTTAGCCCTTTAAAAATATGTGTTTCATACAAAAGTGAATATACTAATGCTTTAAACTTGGTATTAATTATAACTTACCCACCTACATGAATAGCTTAAATGGGTAGTAAGATACTGAGCACCAAAAAATACCACTTGAATTTATTTCCCCCCACCCCTCCCCCCTTACATCATGCACTTTAAGTTTTCCAACTCATTTCATCTAAATACTTTTTATTATTAACTATCCAAATCATGGATCAAAGGAAATTAACAAAATATGAAATGGGCACACGATCACTTCAAAAATCAGTTTAAATCTATTTAATTAAAATAAATGTAATTATACTCCATTCACGGTAGGAATTACTCTCTGAAAGGTCTTTTTTCTTACCAATATCCTACTATGTAATAGATTTCTGGTAGGGAAAAAGACCTTTCAGAAAACAATTCCTATGGTGAATGGACTTTAGGTAATATTTAAAGAGACAAAGAAATCATCTTGGTGAACAAAGTTGCATAACTAAAGTGTTACAAAAGTTGTAATATATTTTAAGTCTACTTGCTTAAATGTTCTTGTCCATAAATATTAAAGGAAATAGTTTTAATCTTGATACAAATATTGTTTTTTCTCTGATGTTTTTTTATAATCTTATAACATTTGAAACTTTTAAATTCAAGTAAATTAACAAATAATATATTAACATCGCTTCATCCATATTACAGAATATTATGAAAGCTCCCACTTTTTGACTTTGATAAGCTATTTTTAATTTTTAAGAGAATTTTTGTGGTTGTTAAATGTTTTTCCTATAATAATTTTCTACGATTTTATCACTCATTTCAATTATTATCCAAAAAGGAATTTCCTTGTAAAATGTAGGCAGTTTATTGATTTTCCTTGAAAAGCTATATTTTGTGTTTATTGAAATCCTTATGGTAGCTATTTAATATTTTAATCAAAGGTAATTTTGTGGCAGCTATAAAAAATAAAAGCAGAATCAATTGCTTTTATTTTCATTCATCATTTCCTAAATTTTATAAATATGGGTAGATGTGATTTTCATAGTATTAATCTTTAAGAACAAAATACATTCCACATTAAATTATATTTTGTATCCATTTAGACAATTGTATATTACAATTCTTTATTTTTTATTTTACTTTTTAAACTATACATAATTATTCCATTGTTAGTATAATTTATAATAAGGTTTGTATGTTAAAAATTAAAAATATTATTTGTGTTCCTACTTCATTAATTTATGTGTGAAACATCAAATGTTATGATTTAAGTCCAAATTTGTTTTTAGTCTTAATCTGTTCTATAGTTGTTTTTTATATAATTATATGTGCTTAAAAGTTTTTTTGGAAGAGAACATTGGCCTATATAAAGGTTAAAAGTAAGTGGGATAAACTAGCCACACTTATCTGTGTAACATTAGATTAAAGATTGTTGAAACAATACACAAAGACCAAAAAAAGCTCCACATCTTACGAACAGTTTACTCATCACACTAATGGGATGATGACTGTTTAATTAATAGTATGTGAAGCAGAAGAGTGGAAAACCATTTTAGGAAGATTTGCCCTTAGTACACGTGACTAGGATTCACACTATAATCTCCCCCTAAATGGCAGTCTAGTCTATTGCAAGAGTGACGCCTTAGACCATGCAACCACAAATTCGATTAACATAAATTAAAATGTTAGCTGGCCATAGGTGTCTTTCTCCGAAGATAAGAGTAAACTTAAGTTTGCTTTATGAAGGTCACTATGTGAAAGTACTGTTATCATTCATAAGGCTCATTATCATTATGATCTAATTACCTGCTAAAACTCAAGGTCAACCATACCTAAATGCTGTTATTCAGGGGAAGTGGCTGACACTACTAACCATAATAGTTGATGAGTTTTATAATGTTTCACATCCCTACACTGTGAAAGTCATGAGTTTTAAATGTTATTATGTTTGTAAATATATAAATAGAATGCCAACTTAATCTCAACAGGGTGCTTCCTGCATTTGGGGCTGATCCTGGTCATTGGACGTTCAGATTGATTATCTGGAGCTGGCAGCTAAAGTCAAATGCAGTCATCTTTGATAGTATTATTATTATTAGCACCGCACATTGTGAAATGAAATGAAGGACCTACAGTTTAATGTGGAATCCGAACCACGGTGGAGGCCTGGCATTCCTCACATTCACAAGATATCTTATCTGAGGTGAAGGAAGGGTTTGGTAATCAGATAAATCTTTGCCGGGACCGGGGATCGAACCCCGGCTGCCAGCATAGAAGTCTGACACCTTACCCCTAGACCGCCAGGTCACCCCTTTGATAGTAAATTCAGGTGTCTCTAAAAGGGATAAGGTGTTTGTTCCCCTTCCTTTTGCAAAAGAATTAGTACTGTATAATATATGTGTGTGTGGTTTTTTTTAGTATGGTTTAAAATATTAAGATGAAAAGTTGGTGTAGATATTACAATATATTGGACTAGCTCTCATATCCTATAGGTCAGGTATCATGACTATGTTTTTTTTAAACATTGTGTTGTGTTAGTAGCCATTTCATCTTTTCCTCAAATGCTTCTGTTCTGAGACCAATGTATTGATTGATCTTTGCACTGATTGTAATCTCGTTGGTAAATCAAGTTTTCACATACAAGTGAATTATGGCATTTTATATGGTAACTTTTAGGTGTTGGCTTACCAAATCCAAACAGGCTTTAACTTCAACATTCTTATATATTAATATAGCACAGTAATATATGTATTATTAATATATCCATGTTTTGAGAACAATCAACACACAGCAATCTGTAGCACAACTTACTTTGGAGGGGAAGTCGGTCCTATGTCTATTGTGACATGTAAAAGAACTTTGAAAGGTATATGAAAATATATTTCCCGGTTAAATTGGCTGGCCCTTTCGCTTATAGAAATTCTCCTTTGCTGGTTTAATTGGTTGGTTCAGAAAATGCATGTTAAATACCTCAAAGAAGTGACACCTAGCAACAGTTTTTCTGAACCATATGTGTTGCTACTTAATATTATTGGCTTTCAACAAATCAAACTTATTTCCTTAGGAAGACACATGTGGTTGATGAAAGCTAGTGTTTAAAATGTATTGTATTTTGGTGTGTATTATCTTGATAATTTATACTCTAGCCCAGGTAGGACTATCTCACTTATTTTTAACCCTGTAAATGTCTTTAAAATAGATAATATTACTAATATAATCTCATCTTAAATATCCAGCAGATTATTGTTGTTGTTTTTTTTGTTTTTTTTATTATTGTATATACATTTTGATTAATTTCTGGATTAAACTTATTTGGTAACTATCTATTTTTTTCCATCATATCTTACATTGGTAAATAAGTTTGCCAAGTACTTGATGTAATTTTTTAAAAAACACTGTTAATGTTTTATGTAATAAATATAGTATAAAAGAGGGTTAGAATATTTTGAGTTTGTTTGTGTGCACAACGAAATTTACTAGCATATTTAATATATTTTGAAAAATAATGTCTTGGTTTAGTCATATAACTTTTTATATAAAACTTTTCACCCTTAAAAATAAATTTAAAATATTTTAATACCAAGACATACCTCTCAATGCAGGAAATTTGAAATATGATTTATAGTTAAATAAAAGTTGCTACAATTTCTAACTTATGGTAAGTCTTGTATTGAATTGAAGCTACTTTCAAACCTTAGTATTTTGTGTAAAATGATCAATGGGAATGCTATGAGTAAGGTCTGCTAAGACTAAAAAAAAACTATGCTTTAAATATATACATATATATTAAAAAAATTTCACTACATAAATATAAATTCTCATTTTCTAAGACCTATGACTGAATAGGCAAAAACTTACATTTTTAACAGATACTTAGAGTTGGTATTATTAATGTACTATAAAGTAAAAAAATACCCTAAAATCCTTTCTATCATATTTTAATTTGTCTCTTACATTTGAGTTAATATAGTGCCTGTTATTCATCTTTACGGTAAAGTTCGTGGATTTCCTTTTGATCATGAAATAATATATTTTTAACGATATTTGAACTCTTGGAGAAGCTACTTTTCTCAAATATCTCTCCCACTTTCAAATTCTGTTTGTGTACTACATTTGTTTTAGAAAAAAACTTGTTCTGTGAATATTTTACTTTACTTCCCAGCATGTACTATTTTGGTTGGTGAGTCATCTTGAACAGCATTAAATCTAAATTTTGCATACAATTTTAACCAAACGAGCTGTGTTAATTTTTTCTGTAAAATGCATTTAATCCATAAAAAAAATGTGTATTGAAACTTGCCACATAGATACTGCACAATGGAGTATAACTCATTTGATATAAAATTATTTGTTTTTTCAACATTGTACTTAACTGGCTTACTTATACAAACGTAACATTAGGTAGTAAATATTTATTTTTAAAACTCATATTTATATTGGGTTTATTAAAATATATTGTTCAATGTCATTGACCAATTAGGTTTTAATATTCGTTTCTAATTCAATTATGATAATTATTCTTTACATCCATATTAACAATCATAGCCATTAAATATAATGGATACAGATATATTTTAAGATAAAAAAAAACTCACTGTGTTGCCTGAGAGTTTTTTTAATGTTTACTTCATCTTTTTTTGTAAATTTTAAACTATTAACATGATAAAACCTGAATGATTTGACACACAGTTAATCAGTAGAGAAATTTTCAATTTCAAGCGAGTTTTTTTTTCAACTTAAATTTATTTTTAATCCCACCGGACAAATGGTTAAATTCAGCTTTCTTTAATAGTTCTTATATAAGATCAAGTTACTAGTCTTATGTTGAACCAATTGTGTTTAAAAAATTTAGATGATTACAAACAATATAGCCCAGCATCATGTAGAAAATTGTAAAATGTACACACACACAAACTAATATAAATTTCAGTGTAAAGTAAGCTCAAAACTGATGCTAAAGCAATAGTGTTTCTAGCGTAGGGAAGAAAGTAGAATAATATACTCATGAGTGAAGTGGTTAGTTAAATAGAGGTTAGTGGCGAATGTTGTAGTTTTGTACTTTTTTTTCACTTTGTTTTAAATACCCATTCGGACTATCCACAATTCAGTTTATTATTATTGTTGTTGTTATTATTATTATTATTATTATTATTATTATTATTATTATTATTATTATTATTATTATTATTATTATTTATTAGCACCGCGGCTTACTACCCGTTCGGGTTATACACACTTACGCTCATGTGTAATGGAGGGTGATTGTGAGATGAAATGGAGGACCTACAGTTTAACGTAGAATCCGAACCACGGTGGAGGCCTGGCATTCCCCACATTCACAAGTTGTGATTAATACATGTCTTGTCAGAAATGAAGGTAGGCTTTAGGAAATCATATAAATCCATGCCGGGACCGAGGATTGAACCCCGGACCCCAGCATAGAAGTTCGACACCTTACCTCTTGAACACAAGGTCACCTTCATTTTATTAAATGCATAAAGGTATTGGTAAGATTTATTGACAACAGTTTTGTTATATATATGACTGAACATTTGCATTATAATAGAATTGTCTGTCAACAATAAAACATTTGAATTGCAAAGTATAATTTTGGTGTTTTCTCGAAGAAACATGTATTTTTCTACACAATTGGTCATAGTTTGGAAAGAGGAGTGAGGGATGGGGCAAATACTAATTTATTAATATTAATTATGTTAACATAGAAAAGAAGCTATGTGGGTAAGTCATACACCTATTACTAGAAAATTGTAGATTCGTTACATACCTAATCACGCCGTTCCCCTTAAGGGGTAGGCATGAAACTCTGCCTATAGCTCAAAAAACAACTCCATACTTAATCCATCCTCACTAACTTTCTCCACACTTCCCTACCCTTGCATACTCCCTTCACCTCAACATCCATACACAGTCTCATACATGCTCTTTTATTTTTAAAAGTCTTAATGTTTATCTTTTTTACACATTCGTCTCCAACGTTTAACCATGGCTTACATGACTTACCCCTTAATTTTAATCCACATGTTTTACCTTCATATATTTGGTTCGTAACACGATTCACACTCATCCTCTCAACATAGGACACTTCTTTCACATTGACCTATTGGATTCCCTTTCAAACCGCACTCAGTCACCTATTTTCTCTTCCAGGCGAGTTTTTTCACATACATTTACTAGATATCTCATTCCAACCGCACTCGCCAAGCTCTTGTGTTTGTTCTTACACGCCATGCTTCACATCCATTTAACATTTTTGACATTAACACACTTTTATACTGTCATCATTGCATCTTTCGATACTACATACATACAACTACTTTCCTTGGGCAAAATGGACCATAACACTGACTAAATTATGGCTTGGAATTGATTACTGTTGCTTGGATTATTTGGGGGCCTGTTCTAACTTGGGTGTAGTTAAATTCTGAAGTTGTCTATGAACTTTTTTTTTTCATTCGGTTATTGCAATTATTATATAACTGGAGTCAGTTTGGTCTGATTAGAAAGAGGGGATGATTTCAGGTAGTAATGTATTGGTGTTTTAAGTCCCCACTAACAAAGTGAGGTGATCTGGCGGTCTAGGGGTAAGGTGTCGAACTTCATTGATGGAGGTCCGGGGTTCAAACCTCGGTCTCGGCACAGATTTATCTGATTGCCAGGCCTCCACCTTGGTTCTGATCCCACGTTAAACTGTAGGTCCTCCATTTCATCTCACAATCACCCTAGCATTACACATTAGCTTAAGAGCATATAACCTGGACGGGTAGTAAGACTTGGTGCTAATAATAATAACTAAATAAACAAGTGGCATTACAATTGTGTTTTCAAGCATGAAAAGTGCTATTGGGTTATCTGGGTGGTTATGGTTGATGCCCTAGTTTTTCTCAGGAGTAAAATATGTTCAGCAATGTAGTGGTTACACTGTAACTGGTAAATAAAGCTTTCACTACAGCAGTTATAATGGCTTTTTATTGGATGCTCGTTCAAGTTGATAAAAATATACTAGATTCCCACAGAACATAATCATTTATCAGTTATAAGCTAACTACTGTATTGCTGGAAACTAAAGGTGGGGTGCTAGTGAACGCGAGCTTAGGACAGTATTTATTAAGTTTTTATATCATAAACATTTTTTGGCCAAAATAAATCAAATATTTCTTCTATAGAAACATAGGGCTTAGTTTTCTGTACATGCTAATCTCACCAGTTCTTCAATATATGTCAAGGGTGTCCTGGAATGTAATGACAACTTTTTCTCATCATTTAAAAAGTTTTGTCACCAAATGCCGCTATGCTCATGCCATATGTTCAAGAACTGTTGAGATTAACATGTGCAGAAAACTAAACCTTATGTTTCTATAGAAGAAATATTTGATTTATTTTGGCCAAAAGATGTTAATGCTATAAAAACTACAAAATTAATGCACTAAACTTGCGCTCACTAGCACCCCACAGAAAGGTTCACCACATAAACAAACACTCAGACAATAAATGAATGGTTAACCTCGTATGACACCAACCTAAATAAACCATTAACTTAATGCCTAAAAACACAATTTAAGTCTTGCCTTATGTAATACAACCAGAGTATCATAGGCATTCCCAAAATAGGCAATGCCTTTCAACTTTGTTGGAGGGATATTGCCTACCAATACAAAACCAAACCCAGACTTCAACCTTAAATAACCTGTTTTTACATCTCCCACCCTCACTGCCTACCCTCACCTCCCTCTGAATATCATTATCATCATCATCATCACTGCTTCTTGCTATGTGTTCAGATTGTACACACATATGATACTCTAATGGAGTAGGGAAGAGAAGAGTGGCATTTTAGAGATAATCATGGAGTGGGCACTCTTATAGGACTAGCTGATCTCTTAAACTAGTTTGGGGCCTTATCGCTATGAGCAGCTTGCAATGACGTCACAGAGGAATACATATGTGTAGACAAGGAAGCGTGAAATCTATGTAAAATTTGCCATTACTCTTTTGTTAGCAATTTATCGTTTATTTTAAAGGCGTTTTGATATATTTCACATTTTATAGTGTGGTTTATTTATAAAACAATTAATGTTGTTATATTTGATTGAATATGATATAAGAATTGATTAATTAACATTAAAAAATAGAAAATACATTGTGTTCCAAGTTTAACGTCCCGCTTCGAATCTTTCAGTTCGTGGCACTAACGCCGCGAGCGTTAGTGATGTGGTTCTACTTACCAACATTATAGTGTTGTTTCTACACTTTTCCCTTTTCTATGGAGATAATCTACCAGCATTTGTGTGGATAAAGAATGGGAAACCATTTTAAGAAAAACCACCCTGAGTAGACCCGACTCCGGAATTCAAACCTCAATTTTCCCATCATCAGCAGGCCAGTCTAATACAAGAGTGACGCCTAAGATTATTTGGTCAATGAAGAGGGTAATAATAATAATAATTATTATTACTCTCTTCATATCATTATTATTATTACCATAAACAAGTGTTTATTATTATTATTAGCACCGTGTCTTACTACCCTTTCGGGTTATACGCACTTACACTAATGTGTAATGGTAGGGTGATTGTGAGATGAAATGGAGGACCTACAAGTTTAACGGGGAATCCGAACAGAGGTGAAGGAAGGGTTTGGTAATCAGATAAATCAGTGCCGGGACCGAGGATTGAACCCCGGCCGCCAGCACAGAAATCTGACACCTTACCCCTAGACCGCCAGGTCACACCATGAACAAGTGATATGAATTTTTAGTGTGGCTACATGTTTCACATTGTACAAGTGTAGATTTACTAATTATTGGCGTATTATAATAATAAATGGAACTAAAAACATACAAAAATTTGGATAAGCTGCCAAAAGATTAGAACTATAATGTTTTTTTCTTTTTTTGTTAAAGATGAGGCTTGATGTGTCCCAAAAAGTATTTTGATGTGTTTATTTATAGATGTGAACACTTGTAATTACAACATCTACAAAGTGTACCCATTTAACCTCTCCTCAATTTTTATTGAATCCAGCCGTTTGGTTCGCTCTTTCCCTCTGTTTAGGATCGCTCATGGTAAGTAGTCATATATATTAAATCATGTTAACATTTGGAATGGTCAAAAATTACTTTTGATTACTCACCTTAGTTAATATTATGTTACTAACATATAAATTGTTGTTAAAATATGTTGGTATGCAATATCATGTTAATATATATTATTTCATCAGTCCCCATTACCTCCTTTAAGGTCTTAGAAATGGTATGGCATTTAGCAGAAGTGTCCAATACATTCCCCACTATTTATGTATGGTGAATTAGCTAATAGCTAATGCAGGAATAATAATTTCCTTGATATAAAAACACCAAATTCATATGAATGTATCCTAACTTCCTCTACAAAATGTTAAAGTAATGAACATCATGTTGGAAGTGAAGGAGTGTGTAGAAATTTAACCCTTTAAGTGCCAACATCGCTCAGAGTGATATGAAAAATATTTGCTAAACTTACCATCGTCACTCAAAGCAATCCCATGTTTTTGAGCCCTCATTTCAATATTGAGCCAACAAATAGAGCAGATTTTATCTCGAGGGCATTCTAGTATGTTTAAGCTACTTTTATTCCACTTTGCACAAAGAGTTTTGATATATTGTAAATGAAATTTATTTTCTAACTTAACGAGTTTTATCTTGGGCCTTGCTTGTAAACAACATGGCTTCTAAAAAACTGTGTTCCAAGACACAAAAATACTTCCAATACTTAGTGATTGCTCAAGCGAGAGTGATTCTAAAAGCAGTGATTTGGTATTTATAAATAATGAAAATGAACAGAAATTATCTTCAAGTGAAATTGAAAGATCGGAACAAGTAGAAGCAGCAGCTGACATTGATAATGCGAGTGTGAATACGAGTGATTCTGATTGGGTTGAAAGGAATCTTGAAGATCAGGATAATTGACCTCAACATAATTTTGCAGAAGTACGAGGTTTAAAGCATGGTTCCCCACCCCCTTCTGATTCCAAGCCAATCATATATTTTAGACTTTATTTTACTATAACCAAAACAAACAGATATGCGCGACAATATCTGCAATGACACAGAAACCTATCTCCAAATTCCAGAGCTAATATGTTGTTACCTACAAATATAGAAGAAATCAAAGCTTTAATAGCTTGCATCCTGAAAATGGGTGTGGTTAAACCAACCATTACTGGTCAAAAAAAGCATTTCTGTCAAATCCTTGGTTCAGAAACATGTTCCCTTGAAACAGATTTCAGATTTTACTATTATTTTTCATCTCTTAGACAATTCCAAATATGACCCCCCTGGAGAGACATTATACAAACTATGGGCCAAATTTCAACCTATAATTGATTATGCCAACAGTGTTTTTAAACATTAATACACCTCCTACCAGTGGTTGAGCATTGACAAGAGTTTAGTGGGTACAAAATGTCACACAATTACAGCAATACTGGCACTCGTCTAACAAACAACATCGTTGAAGAATAAATTTTTGGATTATATGTGATTCTGTAGTCAACTACTGTCTTGGTTTTTATCCTTCTTATCCTTACCTTGGTGTGAGAAGTTATATCGACAGAGATAGGATGAAACAATGGTTTGGCCTACACTATCGTAATGAAATTTCTTGCATTTGGAAATTATGTAAGCGAAGTGTATTGTATATTTTGTGATAACTTTTCACACCAGTTCCTTTAGCAAAGCACCAATATACTATTGGCACATTTATCACAGGCACAATACTTAGGAACAGGAAATTTCTCCCTCTTCAAATTCTTCAAAAATTCAGGGTGGGTAAAAATCAAGTTTTTTTGGTAATAGGTTTAATTTAGTGTGTGCCTATAAGGAAAAAGTCTTAAAAAAAAAGTACTGCTTCTAATTACTACTTCATCGGCCACTTTGTCGCAGATTCTACCAAAAAGAAACCAGCCAGACATGATATTCTATTATAATAAATATATAGGGATATGCTTTACCAGTATCTATATGAAAGAACCTTGAGATATTGGGAAAAAGTAGAGTTCAATGTTATATCTAGAATGATGTTGAATGCCCACATTTTTTACAAGAAATATATTCCCGCTGGGGTAAAAATAATGTCACAATTAAACTTCAACAGCTCCATCATAGAAGACCTTTCAAGAGAGTGGTATGGGGGCGAGGGATGCACCAGTGAATGTCGATGACTACATTGCACTATGCCCTTCTCATGTATATGGTGTAAAAAGTCTTCCACTAAGAAAATTATATTTATGTAGTGAGTGTTTAACACAAAAATTTAAAATATGTTCAGAACTGTATGTGTAAAATGTGATAAAGGACTAAACCCAAAATGTGTTGCTACTCATAAATGTCAAGCATAATTTAGATTAATAATTTCTTCCCTAACTTTTTAGGCCCAAACATTTTAGTGAATGCCTCTATTTTTGCTAAATGATCCCCATATATTGTGTAAAAGAATTGAAAGCAAAAGCATAAAATAAGCTATTTTTTCATTGTTATGTTTTGTAAAATATGTGTACATATGTTATATTACTGAAGTACTATGTTTTTCACAGAAATTGTAGTTGCTCTGCATAACTCAATTTTAGCATCAAATTTAAAGGTAGCTAGTTTATTAATGTTCTTTTCACTGATTTACTATATTAATTTTCTTTTCACTGGTTTACTCTATTTTAAGCTTTATATTTCCATAGCTTAAAATTTAATGTTAAATAAAAATAATAAAAAATATATATTTTGTCTGGAGCTTTTTTACTATATTAAAAAAGGGTATGTTTTATTAAATAAGCCATTAGGCAACATATTAGCGCTAGCTTATGTAAAAATTTGAATGCAAGAAGTTCAAAGACTACAAAGTAATTAAAATAAAAGCCTATATTTTTCAGTTAAATAGCTTGAAACTTTTAGCAGATCTTGTCATTTCTCTTGGCACTCAAAGGGTTAATGTCAAGAACTCGCCTTTTAAAAGAAAAATGAGTGTGATTCTCAACTTAATTACTGGTAAACTGTTATATATTTTAGGTTTGTTATATTTTGACATTTACAAGTATATTGCACTCCCTAGTATTTTTATTTTTTAATATTTGACTTTGCATTTTTATAGCTGTGCATATTGCAAGATTAGATACCATATTGAGGTTGGTCACTATTCTACATAATCTTAAATTTAGGAGGATACTTAATATTTTAATTTAGGAAAATTGGGTTTTTTTCTTGTACACCTCTTAACTTTCTACTTTCCTTAGGGGCCAAACTATTTTTCTCTTTAAAAAAAATTATTCAAAGTATTTCTTTGCAGTTAATTTTTGAATCCTTCATTAAGAAAAACGTTACATATCAATCAGTAAAATATATAAGTTTTTAACTTTCATCTAAAATCAAATGCACACCCAGCTCTCAATTTACAATTAGTGGCTGTATTCTTGAAATTGGCCACATAAATTCCATTCACTGTAGGAATTGACTTCTGAAAGGCCTTTTTCCCTACCATAAATCTACTATATAGTAGGATATTGGTAGGAAAAAAGACCTTTCAGAGAGTAATTCCTACCGTGAATGGAATATAGATCAAACATAACTTTGCCATAAGAAACTGAGTAAATGATAAGGGTTAGGGGAAGTGAAGCCTAAATACTATTTAATTTCATTTATTTCCTTCACACCCACTTATGTGGCTGCATGGTCTAAGGCACTTCTCTTGCAATAGACTAGACTGCCGATGATAATAGATTGTAGTTTGATACTGGTCAGGTGTACTGAAAGTGGTTTTTCATAAATGGTTCCCCACTATCCATGAAAATGTGAGAACAATTCTTTTAAATCCAACCACCCTTGTCCCTGACTCATTAGCATAATTATTAGCTCATAAGCTGAATGGGTAATATGATGTGGTGCTAAAAATATATATTTCCTTTGTGGTTATTTATTTTAAATTATGCTTATTTAATGCTGATAACCGTTAATGAGAGTAGAAGAAAAATATTTTTCGCAAAAATTATTTACTCTGCAAGTGCTAATTTGTTGCCATAGCAAACTTGTTGGCACATAATTCTAAACAAATGGTCATGTAGAGTGGAAAATGGTATAAAACAACTTCTGCGTTATTTGTAAATTGAGAGTTGGCCAATCTAATTTTACTGGACTTTCTCTAGATGAGCCCACACAACTTTTTGTTCTCACACATATGAGGATTGTAAATAATTTTTTGTAAAGCTATTAGTTTGAAGTAACCATAGTATATGTAATGTGTTGAGGGGGGGGGNGAGTATTTTATTCTCTAACTAATAGTTGTATTTAAAAAAATGAGACACTAAACATTATTGTGAATATATATTATGAAACGTAATAGTGTAGCAAAAAATGTATTATAATAGCTTTCACATGACTATGCAACAAGTCATACATTATACCACTCTCTTCACTAATATTAATCTTCTTTAATAGAACAACTGTATACATTTCCAACTATTATCATTTCTCTTAGCATAAATTAAACAAATAAAAATAAAATTCAAAGGGGTATTTTTCCATATAAAGAAAATGAACTTATAGAACTATAAATGGCTTACCCATGTGTAAATATAAAAATCTGATACCCCAGACAAGTTTGAATCGTAATTATTACTCCATATTCTTATCTGAAGGTTGTTTAATATAAATACATATGGTTATTTCCGTGTATATTAATTTTGTCCTAAGCATTACTTATCTTCATCCATTTTTCTGTAAATAAATTAAAATTAATCAAAAACAATTGGACCTGTTTTATAAAAACATGTGCTGGGTTTTCAAACTTTAACTATTAAGTAAATATCCATAACTGATTGTAAGTAATTCAAATGAATAAAATCATATTTCTATGTACTAAACAAATACATATAGCGATGGCACACTAAAAAATATTTTTGGATATGAACTTAAAACGTATATAAAATGTACTCTTCCTTTAAATTCTCGGGATGCTGCTTCTCTCCTACTAAACGTACATTCTATATTCCAGTCTTTTCCAACCTGTGGTCTGGATACCGGCGCCACTCGTGAGCTCATTGTTGCCATTCCGCAAAGAAATCTCTAATTATGTTAAAATTTGTATTTTAAAAATGCCTAAGAAAATGACTATTCTTTTTGCTGATAGTCAATTTTGTTATAAATGATTCATGGGAGAGTTACATCAACACCATATACACCTAAATTTCTGACTCCTTGAACATAATCAATACTTTTGTCTTTATCAGCAAAACTGAATTTTTAAGATGCATTAACCAAGGAGAAACTAGCCAATTTGTGAAACTTTTGAATCTATGTCTTTCAGTCCTTCATAAAGAATAAATATAGTATTATTATTATTAGCACTATTTACTCGACTATTAAATACTATCATAGATACATTTATCTAATTTAACTAAGATTTTCAGGACATCTACATCTTGTATTAATTAAAGTTATGTTTTCTAAAGCTATCTGTTTCAAATCATAATGGCATCTCTCATGGCTATCTTTTAGTTATATTTTCTCTGGGTGACAACAAATATTGTGTTAAATATATAAAGTTTAGTGTAATTATAGTTTGCTGTGGTTGTTCATAGTGTTGAGTATTTTAAGAATAAAACTTTTGTTATTGCATTACCCACGTCGGTATCATTAGTAAAATAGTCCAAGGTGTCACTCTCCTAATATACTGTACTGCTGGTGACACTGTGGTGCAAATTATGGTTAGTGTATTGTGTGTGTATTCCTAAATGTTAACTCTCTCTCAACACTAATGTGAGTATATTATATTTCATATAAATTATACCTTCTTCATCCTTACACCATTGGTGTAGGAATGAAAATATATAAATGGGTTGTAGGATGCAGTGTATACAAAATTCTTGGATCTGCTTTATCAGTTTGATTGTGCTAATGTAAACATGCTTTTGTAGCACAAGGAAACAGGTTTTGTCATTCATGTTCACTGTGATGCAGATCCTAGTGGAAGGCTCAGTAGGAGTTTCACGGCAACTAGGGAGAAATAAAAGTAAAATTTAAAATCATGACATTTCTCAATTTTTTAGCTAAAGGTTTTCTTTAATGGCTATTATAGTGATTCCCTAATCCATCATAATTTGACAGCCTAAAAAATACATCCAGGGAAGGTTTTTAATCCCAAAGGGAAAGCAAACTAGAATTGGTTCTAAACTACCTCAGATGGGCCTTTTTTTTTAATGAAACCCTTTTCATTGTTAAAAGATTCAACAATTATTATTATTATTAGCACCGCGTCTTACTACCCGTTCGGGTTATACGCACTTACGCTAATGTGTAATGGTAGGGTGATTGTGAGATGAAATGGAGGACCTACAGTTTAAC
>CABFOW010003622.1:50180-65273 GCA_902141385.1 Timema californicum
TCCCGCCGCCGCCCCCCCCCCCCCTTGTCCAGCCCTATTCATATGATGACAGGAGACAACATTGGCGAATGATTTAACATTTATACATAGTTATTTTGTGTTTTATTCTATAAATTTTGCTCGTTCTGTGATCAAGTGTTTGATTTAGTTTAGTTTTTACTTGGTATAGTAAGCATTTAACTAGATGTGGCTCTTAAGCAAAAACCCAAAATGATGTACAGTTATCCAAAGAATTTCACTCGCATTTCAAACGACCCAACTATAAAAATGGGCTCTTCACATTTATATTGGTGTGTTATGTACGCCCTTTGTGTCACTAGTTCTCATTAAATAATCTAGAAAAGATTATGTGAATGATTTACTCTTCTTCATAGATATCATTATCTTGTATTAATATTTTCCAAATAGTTATTTACCAGGGATTACTTTTGTGTATATGATGGGTGACCTGGTGGTCTAGAGGTAAGGTGTTGGACTTCTGTGCTGGGGTCTGGGGTTCAATCCTCGGTCCCGGCACAGATTTATCTGATTACCAAACCCTTCCTTCACCTCTGACAAGACGTGTATTAATCACAACTTGTGAATGTATGGAATGCCAGGCCTCCACCATGGTTCGGATTCCACGTTAATCTTTAGGTCCTCCATTTCATCTCGCAATCACTCTCCCATTACACATTAGCGTAAGTGCATATAACCCGAACGGGTAGTAAGACGCGGTGCTAATAATAATAATTTTGTGTATATAGGAAACCATTTAGAAATAAAACAACCTCACTACACTTGGCTGAGATTTAACTAAGCCCTGATCTCCTATCTAGCGAGAATGGCACCTCTGACCTTGCTATTGTCAATGTCAGTCAGATGTTACTTAAAGTTGAAGTTATTAACTTAGTTAGGTTTTATATACTAAACATTTTAACAGTAGATTATTATACAATCCTTTCATTTATAGACTCGGAAATGATTCATAATTTATATCTGATTTGCTTGTTGGTGTATGTCATATTTAGATTGCAAGAGGTATTTTAATGAATTATGTGTTGTTGATTTTTACAGTTGTTAAACTAATAATTAAGTTGCAATATTATTTGGTACAGAAAACTTCTGCTCACAAATATAACATTGAGTGATAAACAAGCTGTGCAAATAGTTATTTTGCTTATGTTATTTATTGATGAAGGATATTTATCATGTAAAATAAAAAGGGAAACAACTTGGGTAATATTTTATGCTTACAAGTTGTAGTAAAACTTGTAAGATCTATTTGTGTTTTGTTGTATGAATTTATGTCAGTTTCAGCTTATATATTTATTTATCAGTCCAACCACGTCTTTTGATCTATTGTTAGGGGAAATACACCAATCAACTTAGGCATGAAATACCTAATGTGGTCTCTAGAGGTTGTACTAGTTTGTGTTTAAGTGAGTTTTAGTAAAATACAGATTTAAATATACCATAAATTAATTATTGTGAAATTAAAATATAATTGCCAATTTCACTAGTCAGCATATATATATATATTCTTCTTTTTTTAGAGTTTATGTTTGAATGTGTATGCTCTTATTTACAATTTATTCATATTGTCAAATGTTTCTTTCTTTCTAACAGCCTCGTTCGTTTATAGTGTTTATACATAAATCTAAAAGGAATAGTAACTAATAATTGGCACACATTTACATCACTAATAATAAATATGGATAATTATTGAAGCTATTATTCAATTTATTTTAATTCGTTATATTTTATTTCCTGTTGTCACTAGGAATGTAAAGCTTTTATTTTTTACTTTTTCAAATACTATAGGAGATGTAGTGTATAGTGATGATTATCTCAATGCTCAGATAAATAAAGTTAGTAAGCACAATACATTTGCATATCTTTAATAAGAAAATTATATTCAATTATTAGGTGTTGCTCTGAGTTGATTCATGTCTTGAGATAATCAAACTAATACACTTATCTTATTAGGTTCCATGCACTAAATTTTAAATAATAGTAACATGATAAAATGTGTATACCAAATTCCAAATACACGTTTTAAGATATTATTTTTGTCTTTGTTCCAAAATCTATTTTATCAAGTTGTATATTACTGTCCAAAGTTACATTTTAAAAACTTTCATGTTTTTAAAAGTTTACTTGTATAAAAATGTTTTTCTATGAGTCATAATTTTAATGTAACTATAATCCATCCTTGAACCACAAAGTCCATAATTAAGCAACTTGTAGCCGATCCATAGTAAATTTAATGATATAGTGTAATAATAATAACTAATCAAATCATGTGAGTGTTTATGCCAGATGTGACTCTTTTTCAAAATGCAATTTAAAATGATATCTTAAATGAAAGAGTGTAAAATAAAAAGATTTAAAAAAAAATAATTTTGCAATGTTTTTATGTCGTCGTAAAAATGGTATATTAATTATTTGAAATAATAAAAACATTGTCAAGTTTCAACCCATGGATTAATTATTACTCTATAAAGCTCTCTGACAAAGTTATTTAGTTCATACTAGCAATAAGGGTTTGAACTTTATCAACATATATGGCTTATTTTGAATATACAGTACCACAAACAAATATCCCTAAAAATGTAGATAAATATTTCGTAATACAGATAAAGCAAACATATGGTATAATCTATAGGTATGCATTAATTAGGGATAGATTTGTCATATTAAAACATTTTTAGTGTTGTCAGTTTCAGGGTGACCTGCATCTAAACTTAATAGTGTGTAATTTTTAGTAATAATAAGTAAGTGAATTTAAAAAATATAATTAGTAGAATTTGTGTTTTTCGATGACTTGTCTCTAAAGTAAATTAATGCTTAGTAGCTAGATCATCTGTAATGTTCTCAAAGAGGTACTTAATTAAAAGTAATTGTTAAACAATACAGTAATTCTAGTCTTTATGAACCATCATTGACATTAATTTTTGAAAACGCTTAGGAATAATTAATTAGTTTAGGTTTTGATTATACTTGTTTAGTTCACTTATATAATTATATTTGTTGCAGTACATATTTAAAGTATTTTACATGCTTTCCTATCAAATAAAAATACACACATGTAATATTTATAATTTCTGCCATTGCTGAGGAAAATTAAATTTCCACTAGAAAGAGAGACTGTCCTCTTCTTCTTTTTTTCTTTTTTTTTTTACATAATTTAGAAATTGTCTTTAAAGTAAGAGTTCACGTAAACTGCCATTAATTTTGTTATTTGTATTAAGTAATCGGCCATACTAATATGTTATGCATGTTAAATTTGCACATAGTTCTATCAATTGTTTTGTCATTTCTTTTTAATGTGTATTTACTTATATGTATATGTAAAGTACTGTTTTTAAATGATTGTTGGTCAATAAATAAAACTTATTACTGAAAGCAGTTTGCTTATTTATGTGAATAAAACTAAGTTCACTCAAACTTTCCTTGGCCTTGGCATTATCTCACATCAAGGTACAGCCATTATTTCAATGATTTTGAGGTTGTATAGCGCTAAGGTGTGGTGTTTACTTCTAAATACTCTTGCATATATTGGAAAGAATTTGAACATATGAAAATAGGATATTTGAATCTTATCCATATCCTTGACAACAAAGCCATTTTTATAAGAGTTTTGATTTTATACAAAGGAATAATATAAATTCAAATGATGATTTATGCTACCAAATATTTATTATAAAGAAATAAATATTTGAAATCTTGTTAGTTGTAGCTGAAACTGATGATAGTGACATTAAGTTTACACACCTTCCCACAAGCAACCACAGCATTTTTAAGTAAGTGCATTTACATCCAAAACAGCTTTTTTTACTCTTGAAAATATTATTCACAGCTGTGTTATTAATACTGTTGGTGATGAAACGAAATATACTGATTTTTTATTATTGCATGCAACCTTGCTTATCTATGAGTAAAGTTATGTCTAAAAATTCAACACATTGAGCTAATGAATATTTAATATTCACCACTGAATGCAAATTTAAAATAAGTTCAAAGCTCGACCACATGAAATAACCAATATCATTATAGAAAAATACAGGTCACTTTTTACATTCTGTATATTAAATCTGGTGACAAAATGTTTGTGCTGACCCTACCAGTGTTACCTGAACAACATATGCCAATTTCAAATAATATGTATTTATGTTGTTTCTCCTGTAATTAATTAACTAAATCACCAAGATGATTACAAAATATACATGTTACTAAAAGTTGTGCATTTAAATGTAATACATTTTTAATTACAGTTTTTAATTTATTAAAATATTTATTTGCTTGGCTTGATATTTTGGTTGCAGTAACTCATATACAGAATCAAAATTTAGGGGGGATATGTGGAAAAATAAATATAACCAGGAGCACTGAAAGAGAAGTAAATGCACCTAGGTATCATTTAGTTCTTTTTATACATATATATATATGTATATATATATTTATTGATTTAAAAGTAGGGCCTATGATTATGAGTATAATGACATCAATATGTTAGCACCTAAGCCAAAACATTCATTATTGAAAATCACTTATTTGTGGTGGGGAGGTCATAAGTGGAAAGCAGGGGGGATAAGTTAAACTACTGGGGTATATGGAAGATTTGCTGTATATCTAGCAAACCTTTTTGAATTCTCAATTACTTCTCCCCCTACCCCCCTCCGCCAACTTTAATGTCCATACTGTGTGTTCATTTGAACACTTTTAACTTCTCTATTTTTCTAATACCTTAACGTTAGACATTATTTATATACAGGAAAGAGTGTCTTTTTTTAATCAAATTTTTTGATTCATGTCTAAATCCTGAGCAGGTGATCTTAGAGTGGATTTTAAGGGTATTATTTACATTTGAAAGTATTTGATAACTTCATATTAAAAAAGTAACCCTTTTTTAAGATACCTGCCACAAACGTTATAAATTATTCATAGAAGACTGAAACCATTCACATCCTGACGTGTTAAACTCTCTTAATATGGCTGTACTAAAGCTTGGTAGTAACATTCGACTTTCTTTGGATTTGTTGCTGCAAGTAATATTATTACAGTCATTTAATTAAATATGTAGGGATGGTACTATGAATAACTGTCTTGACGCATAAGCCAAATATAGTATTTGAGAAATGTATACTTGAAGACTGGATACAAACCTAGGGCCATTTGTAAATACGGAAGTACTAAAGTACTACTGTATATTTAAATCTAATATTTTAAATAATATAACGATATTGAAACTTTTTTCATTGTATGCAAGAATGAAATGAGAAAAAGTGAAGGATGAGGGGCATTGATTTGTCATTATATTGAGCTGTATGCAAGAACATACTCTTTAAAATTTCTAAGTAACACCATACTCACACTTCTCATTGGCACTTAACGTTTGATTATTTCATTCTTGCATTTAGCCTTATACCTTTATTGAAGGAAATATTCAAATTAATGTATTCAGACAAATTACCTATCAAGATTGGTGATCAAGTGTAACCCTGTAGCATTTGGCTACAATTGAAGAGACGATGAAGGGAACTTCCCTACTGGGTACATATAATATATATATAGAAACACAGAGTCATTTTAACACATATATTTATTATAGTAAACAAAAGATAAATTGTCATAAATACAGGTTTCACAAGATTGAACAAATAGCAAAGAGTGAATAAAGAATGTAACATTTACACAGTCTCACTTGGTAGATTTTGTTATTAATAGGTATCCATAAAACATGATGAATCCACAGCTGATATCTCCAGCTGATTGGAGGCTATGAAACAGGTGTCACAAAAGTACTACTGCTGGTCTTATTCCCCTATGGTACTGCCAGCATAATATAGTACATTGATAACTATAAATATCTATGCTAAATCAAAACCTAATCATAGGCTAATATAAAAATAGAATAACTAGCGCGGACCCCACAATAAATCTAAGGCAATTTCCTTGGGTAGCGCCATTAAGCCAATACTCAGCTAATTCACAGTTTTCAACAACATTTACATAAAGTCCTAAACTTGTTTTTAAAGTAAACAGACATCCTGGTAGTAGCCCCCAATATAAAAAACTAATGTTCATGACGTTTAGGACGTCATGACTAAATTCGGAACGAAGGAGTAACGAACTCGTGACTCAGACTAAGTCTCAACACTAACATTCTTAGCCAGAGGCTTTAATGTAAGAACAGTGCCATGTGACACATAAATAATCTTAGCAAACATCTATGCTCAAGTTAGACATACCAAATTTAGTAAACCAAAACAAAACTATTCTTCTAGAAACCAAACGAGGCTTCTCATGAAATAAAAGACATATAATTTTCCTTTGAAGAAGGATGCATAAGTTACATTACTTTACAAAAGTCCTAGTAGCAAGGACTTGGCCACGACGACAGGATACCAGTACAGCTGAACGCGTCGTCCATGTCCACGGTGAATTGAGTAGGGCGACCCCTTATCCCGTTGTCACGGCTGAAGGTAGCGAATCTGACGCCGCAGTCGCCATGGTCCTTCGTGACGGCGCCGGGCGGCGAATACTCCGTGTAGTCTTGACTCACGGTGGAACCTTTCTACGAATCTGACGCCGCAGTCTGCATGGTCTATAGTGTCGGCGCCGGGCGGCGAATATTTCTTGTTGTCTCGACTCGCAGTGAAATTATTCTACGAATCTGACGCCGCAGTCTCCATGGTCTATAGTGTCGGCGCCGGGCGGCGAATACTCCTTGTAGTCTCGACTCGTTGTGGAATTATTCTACGAATTGCTATCTCTGGACGGCCCATATATATACCAAACCTGGCTAGGACAGGACGAAGAAGAAATGGAAAATAAGAATGTAAGAACCAGACAGAAATAAAGGAGAATAAACGTGGGGAGAAAAGGAAAACAAAAGAACATTATTAAAGGTTCTTCAAATGACCACCAGTATCGCTGCGTGCGCAACAGGTCAAGGCGTCGACTCTTCACCTCTCGCTCTTTTGACCAGCTGAGCGCACGTGATGGGTCGGCCATGCTTGAGAACCTCGTGTTTTTTAAAAGAATGATATCTGCAGACATCTGGCTGGGGTGAGCTTGTTCATAAATATATTATAGCATAATATATCTGTATTAATTTACTTATTTAATATCCACTATTGTTTTTATGAGAAATAAGGATATAGACATATTTTTTAACATTTTTCGTGTGTGTACACCACGTGGCTGTAGAACGCCCGTTTATGAATTATTATCCACCAGGAAAAGCGAAGTGTTAAAGTCTTTAGTTCATAAACACAATAATATTAGCCTTCTTCTTTGATATTTAACACTGTAATTATCAAAAGACAATATATTTGATCAACCACGTGTTAGGAGGTTAGACGATAGGTAACTTTCGTAGATCAGAAGATATAACTTTAGAAACAGATTAAATTAAATATGCTGATTTAATTTCTGTCTCGCATAAAATCCCAAAAATATTAAATATTTTTCTTGTAGCTGTTCAACCATTTGGTTGACACGCTACAACGAGTTGGAGATATAAACAAACTTACCCAATTTCACCATCCCAGCGCCTCTGGAAAACAGGTTGGAGGAACAACAAAACACGACCGAGCGAAACCACGCCGCGTGATCAACTGATCGAGCCCACCAAGATTCAAACGGCGCACACTAGAGTTCGCTTCAAACCTAAACATTCAAAAGAACTTAATCTAGGAATAGAGGCCTGTCCTACTGTAGTCCAGAATATTCCGGTCATTTGGAGTTGGTTGTAGAAGCTAATATTGTTACGCGCATTCCCCCCTTTGTGTGACCCTAATATGTTCCCCCTCCTTGATCCTCACCTATCATGCTCTCTGGGTTTTCTTGTATAAATGTTGCAACCAAACCGGTTTTTAGTTAGAATGCGTTTTCTCTGGATAAAACTAGTTTATACAGAATGCCTTTGTTACAACTAGAATTTTCTAGTTTTAACGTTTAACATTAGATAAAACTAGTTTTAGCTAGAGAAACTTGTTTGGGGGAAATAATTCAATCAAAAGCAATTAAGTGTTGATTGGGATTAAAAACATTTGTATTGTTTAATACAATATTTATTGAGAATATTGGTCACACATCAATGTCATTGATATTAATTAAAGTAATACAAAAATAATCATACACTAAAGGAACCTTTTTAAGGAACATCACAGAGCCATGTCTACAGTATTAATTAAAAAAGTGAAATGAAAATAATCATACATTTTAAAAGCCTTAAATACTGCCCCTCGTTGAGTACGCCAATTGTGACGTACTAATTGGAACTGCCCCGGGTTGTGACGTCATTTGTTACGTTCTGCTGGAATGCCTTCACGTTGGGCGCCATTGTAATGTACTAACTTCACTTTGGTTTGAAGAATATATATATTACAAATCACTGTTGTTTGAACAAGAATAATGGAAACCATTTAGGTAAAAACACCTTGGCCGTGATTCCAAACAACCAAGCTAACATTATCAAACCATACGAGATTCATGCTGCTTTGTATTACACATCTCTCTCGTCTCCCGAAAAAGAGTAGAATGACGCGTCTACCAAGCTAGCGTCCTCTCGAATCGAGCCGTGTGAACCCCGTAGTTCACACCCTCGAACCCAGACCACTCCTTGCTTTCTTTCCATCGACCAATGGGGTTAGTTTTTAATTAGCGCGCAATTAAGAAAACAGACGCGTTACTCTGCACCTGCTATTATTTTACTGCGCATTACAACCCGGAAACAAAAACGATGCTTCTGACACGTGCAGTTAAAATAAAAGAAAAAGAAACATGGCCGTAGTCTAGAAAAGATGAGTTTACTTTATATTAAATGAAAAGAAGAAATATTAATATATTTACTTTAAAATATGATCTCGAATATTAAAAAGAGAGGAAAAATCGATATCATTACAACATTAAAAATATATTAATTAGTCAGATACATTTAACGAAAGTAGCTTGAGTTTTAATAAAAGGCAAACTATCGTGGCATTTCAAGTTTCACAGGTTGCCTTTTTTTTTTACAAAAGCACCTTTTTGACATACACGCCTTCTTACACACAGCCAACAATTCCTTGGCTTGGCTTGTTTCTAAGGCTGTTGCCTTGGCAGCAGTTGTTAAAAATAAATTTGTCTCTGGCACTTCTTCTAGTAGCAAGAAATTTTCTTTGGACACGTGGAATTTGGACTAGAAAAAGCACATTTGGTTACTTACTTTAAAAGTGATTAGTTATTTAATAGGAGATTCTACGCACTATGCATATTACAATAAAAATATTAAACCTTAAAACATTAATGAATTAATTACTTGCATAGTTTGCAACGACATTCGTCCCTAATTATTGAAATCAATTCAACAATACATACCTCCAATACAATTTATCAAGTACTCCATATTTCGTTCCAATCTTGTGCAAACTCTGTTCATCCTTTTGAAGAACCACTCCAATAATATTGCGGGGATCTGATTTTGGTCTGCTGACATCAGGAATTGGTATAATTATATTATCACTGATTTCTCCAGGAGCGTGTATTGAATCTGAAGCCAATTTCATCCTCTTGGCCTGTTTTGTCAAGTTTTCATGAGCTTTTTGTCTAGCTGCTGTTATTTGGGATTGTCGATTCGTATTAGCTACAGCTTCTGGGTCTTCTTTACTGGCTGCTGCTGTAATTGGAGACTGCCCACTTGTACTGGCTAAAGCTTTCGCGCCTTCTTGTCTGGCTATAGCTCTAATCTTAGACTGTCCACTGCTACTAGCTACAGCCGTTACCTCCTCTGAGTCATGTAATATTCCCACATCATAAGGTGCCTCATTTTCTTCATCTTTCACATTAATTTTATTTAAAACCTCTTTGAGATCATCTTCATCTCGTGTCTCCTTAATAACATCTAGAGGCAAACTTGAAGTCATAAGCCCTACTCACGGCTTTGTACCAAACATGGCTTTATTTGGTGATTGCTTAATACCAGAATGAAGTGCCCGATTTTTCATAAATTGTACAAAACGAAGACTGTTTGACCAATTCATAGTATTGTTGTCTCGCATCCATGAAGCCAACATTTTTTCAATGTCTTAGTTAGCGCGTTCAACAGACCCTTGGCTTTGGCTGTGCCTTGATTTTCCGTGAACCAGTTTACACTCGGGACAAAATGAAGCCAGTTCATTCATAACAGAACTAACAAATTCTTTGCCGTTATCAGAGTGTAAAATGCAAGGTGCACCAAAAGTCCAAAATATATATGTTAATTGATGTGCCACTTCCACGGCTCTCTTGCTTTGCAGTGCACGTTACAAAACAAATTTTGTCAAGTGGTCCTAATACACCATTATGAACTTAAATCCACGATCTTCTTGCGTTTGTATATCAATCAGATCAACTTGGCAACGACTGTTCATTTCTGAATGAAGTATAGGTTTCGAAACAAGCCCCCTTTTATTCATTCTCTTTTTACGCTGACAAGTTTCGCACATATAAAGAAAAGTATTTATCTTTTCTATTGTTATGTTCACATATTTTATTGAAGTTTCAATTTTTAGTCTGTCTCTACCTCCATGAGCAACGGCCACATGAGCTGCTTCAATAATATCGAAAATTTCGTCTACATATAAGCAGTACTTCATAGGCTCTTTTTTTTGTCACTAACTTTCGCGTCCCACAAATATTAATAACCTTGAATCGATTTAATCTTTTGTACTGTTTATGTGTCTTTTTTCAGCTTCAATTTCGTCCACGAATTTATCGTAAGTTTCTTTTGTCATAACATTCTAATGTTTTTTTGTTTATTTTTCCGTGTTCATCAATCTGTAATGTCCTTTTTAAAAATTCTTATTTCCATCGCATTTCTTGATTTATATCTGCCATGACAAATGCGTACGAGTCCATCTATACGTGCCTAGTGGAAGACTAACTGAGCGGGTGTGCGCAGGTGGGTGGCGTGTCGACCGACTCGCCCCGCCCGAGTCAGGCGACGCCGCTCGACTAATCAGAATCGTTCTAATACTTCACGTTTAAGATAAGTGATCCTTGAACTGGGTCGATACCGTTTTAACTCAGTTATTTTGTCAAAACGCGTTTGTCTAATTAAAATCAATTTTAACTGACATTCATTTTTACTAGCAGTAAATTCTAGTTGTAACAAAGGTATTGAGTATAATCTAGTTTTAACTAGTAAGAACGCGATCTAACTAAAAACGGGTTTTCACTGAAACATATAGTGCCGGGATGGAATATGTCCGGCACTCTTGGACTTGGCTTTACAATGAGAAGTACGTAGCCGTGGCTACATATAATTAAAAATGTAAAAACAAATTTCTTTTTGGCTTAATTATATTTTATTTTCGTAACCTTTTCAAAATTCTCGTTTCTGAATTTCATAATTAATTGTTAAAATAAGTAACTTAATAATCGTAAAAAAATCATAGACCAATATTAAATTTCACGATGTTGGAGTGTGACCGAGTCACAACGTGGAAGGAAAATGATTGCACTGACTCACCATCTCTGCCTCCATTTGGCTGTTCTGAGAGGCTCCTCATGAACACATCACCTCACCATCCAGATCGTTTTCAAGTGAAACGAGTTACCGTCATCGAAGTTACGCCTCTAAGCTGCCCCAACCCGAGAGTGAATAACAGACGACATGCGCGAGACCGTACGCGCTAGCGACAGTGGTGTGAAGTTAACGGCCGGTCGAGTAGCGCGAGATTTGAAATCTCGTCCAGTTCATGTGAGAGTGTTCTGGAACAGTGCACTCCCCTTCCCCCCTTTTCCTGTCTTGCTTCTCGCGCTGTGAGAACACGTGACTCTACTTGGGTGTATATAATGGCAGGACTCTATAGCCATAGCACACATTTCTCCGCATTCTCTAGGTGAGACACTTAGTGTCAATTTAGATTTAGTTTACTTGTATCAACATTCTGTTTGGTTATCGACGAATTCTAAATTACGTTCTGGAAAATATTTACTTATAATTTAGCTTAATTTATTATATATTTGAACTGCGATTTTGTAGAGGTCATGACGCAGTTTGGACTTAGAGATATTACTATTCTAGCAAACGTATCTCATCCACTTCACGGATCGTTTAGGGACTGTTAACACCGCCACGTTTGGTGTGCGGGATGTTTAGTTATATTGTACCTTTTAGGTATTTGGGTAAAGTTGTGTGGGACGGTCTTGTTACTGTCATTATTGGGGGATTGAATTTCCATAGATCTGGACTTTGTTGGTTAAACCTGGGGTCGCGAACCCGGGCTCATAACATGTTAGTATAGTTTATAGCTAGGTTATTCTATTTTAAATGATCCATCTGTGTAATGGATCTTGGTTCAACTTGTTGGGCTTTATAAAGGGTGTGATGGTAACCCTCTTTGGGAACTCCTTCTTATTCATAAGTGATTGGGGAGTCACCGATGGCGAACAGTCTAGGTCTAGTGTTTATTGTTAGTATGTGGGTTATTGTTCCTATACTCTATTAATATCATCATGCATTATGGACTTGTATGAAGGTCAATTTAAATGTTTGTTAACGCTGTGGGTCCCTTCGGCAGCCATCTTATTTCTTGGGGTCGTGCCACATTATTTGTTTGTATATTGTTTGCTATGGCCTTGTTTTGCCGGCGCCTAACTCTGGGCATGTCCCACTCTTTTCTCTTGGAGTATTGTTATTGTTGAAAATAAATAAACTCTCTTGTGACCAACCTGACTTTTATTTGTGATATAAATAAAGGGGGGGGAGGAGTTACAGGAGGATAGTCAAAGATTGGGATATCGAGACTTAGGTTTATTTTGGTGAGATTGATATTTGTTGGAATATTACCATTGACTTAATAGATAGAATTCTCGATAATAAGGTCTAATGTTGTAGTTTGATAACTTTGATTTATTTAATGAATTTTTGCTCTAATTGGAAAAGCTTATCTTGTACTCTTGCAAGTTTCTAGTCTCTTAATTATTTTATGTAGATTTATTCTTGTAATATGGGAATAGGAATTTAAATTTTTAGATGAATGATGATAGAAGTCTTGAGGACTCACCTTTTTCAAATATTGGTTTATTTACATGTTTACGTGTTATGAGATAGATATAAACTTTGTATATTATTTTTAAACTAGGGTCAATTTAACAAACTTTATAAGAAAGTTCCTTACGACTATAATTTTTTTTTTTGCCATTATATATGGTACTACCTGTTACTAAACATATACATATGAGTAGTCTAGTTACAAACATGGCCAAGTGCGTTCGACTGTTTTTTCCAGGAGAGGCCAAAAACGATTTCACTATGAAGAATACTAGATGAAAATGGGAATATTTTTCTGTAACAACTTGGCAGCTTAAAATTATAATTTCCAACATTTCTTTACCCAAAAGTCACGATAACTAGTTATTGGGAATTGAAAAATGGACTTGGGGATGCTGCTCCAGAAATTTTTTAGCCTTTGTTTTAAAATTGTGTAAAAGGAAAAAAAACCTGTATAAAAAGAAAATTTATTCAGGAACTTGATAAAATCTTAATAACAAAAATCCAAACTTTTTTACTTACTTTAACTAAAATTGTTGCAGTTCAAGCATGATATATTCATTTAAAAATGAAATCCATTCTTCTTGTTTTAATTTGCGCAAAAATTTCAATAATTTTCTCCTTGATCTCTGGATGAACAATTGAGGAAACTTTTCTACATTGAAAATACTGCAAGCGCATTTAGTCTTTCCAAATTCATAGTGCTTCTTAAAAAGTTTTTATTCTTTTCAATGTTGAAAAGCAGCGCTCTGCTTCTGATGTAGTCATGGGAATTGTCAAGAGGATTTTTATTAGTTTCGTAATTTCACTAAAAATATCATCTAGATTATTTTCCAAGATTAATTTCAGCAGCTCAATTAATTTGTAATATTCATGAATATCAGTCCTACAATAGAATACTTTTAGTTCGGTTTCAAGCTTTTCTTTGTCAATCATGGTATAAGCTTCAGTGCTCAGTATTAACTCTTTTGTGGGATGTTCATTCTTAAATCTAGTGAAGCAATTCTTGTTGAACAATTTAGCAGCTACTAAGTAATTAGCGGAAGAATATCTGTCCATTATATCAACACATATATAGTCACACACTTCCTTAGTTACAGTCACAGAACTTATTTCTTTGGGATACAGGGCCATAGTTAAAGTTTTCTCTTAAATAAAAGAACCGGGAAAAAATGAATCAAATAGAATAGCTGGAAACAGAATAATAAACTAACTCTACACTTTATCACATTCAAGAATATAGTACATGGTTTTTTAAGCTCAACACACGCTGAGTAAAAAAAAACTTCCTTCCACCATCACGCCAGAGCCGGCACTGCGAGAGCAACAGTGCTCTCTCTACCATGACAGTCCTGCCTTCCTCCTCACCCCCTCCTATGTGCTCATGCGCACAACAGTCAAACACCACGTCGCTGGCACTGTAAAGCGCACAGTTCCATATAAACATTTTTGTATCTTTTTCATAAACTGGGGGATGGCTACTGAAGTACTGACATTAAACTTAAGGAATATATATTTAAATACAAAAATAAATAAAGAATTAAAGAAAAAATGACTCATTATATTAAATGTTATTGATAATATCAAGGGGATATAGGGGGTGCTGCAGTTCTGCAGTGCCTTTATACGAGCCGCCCCTCCCGGTTTTTAACAAAAATGTGGAGTTGATTCTTTTTGTAACAAAGATGAATTTATTCTTACAATGTTGGAATTTCGGTCCGGTTATTACACCCTCCGCCGATCCTGTAGATAAGGCCCCTAAAACTATAGGATAGAGAGGATGCAACAATACAAGGAAAATAACAACTGTAAATAGAAAAAAGTTTATAACAAAATATTCTTTTATTGCCAAAAGTATCAAATAAACACGGAAAGGACGGCCTTATTTTAAAACATTCTATAGCTACTATTCTGAAAGAAAACATTGATATATTTGCGTCGGACTTAAGGTCCTTCAAACATAACGTTGTGACTGGTTACTCATAACCAAAAACAAGACTTAAGGTCTTTCAAAGAGTAAATTAACAACAAGTTTTACCTATGTTCCCATGACATACCGAACTCAACTAACCTTCACGTTAATTCAA
>CABFOW010003623.1:0-57715 GCA_902141385.1 Timema californicum
TTATATACAGTTGTGTAACCGAACCAACCAAGGAGTAGAATTAGAGTCCTGAATAAATACTTGTGTGACAACATCCTGAGTGCCTTCTTCCTACAACCCCTTCATAATCACTTGTTGTGCCGCGCCCCAAGTCTGGTGTGCGAACCCCTAACATCGACACCGGTGAAAACGTGGGCTGACACATTGTCGCCCACAACATTGGATGGGTCCACGAGAGGTGTGGGCACAGTGTTATACATTACTTTAAATTGGTAATTTCTCAAACTTTTGGATAAACATTTTGCATCATTAGTGTACAGTACTTTACACCTTGATTAATAATAGTATAACATATAATATCAATTAATTAGAGTCATTGTGATAGTTAGCCTATTAATTTAGGGTGCTAAATAGTTGGCAGTTTTTAATTCACAAGATGTTGATTATAATTACTGTTCAAAATTATCTATACCATACCTTATATAATAAGCAAAGCGTAAATTTCATTGGCAAGATATTTTCATTCGGGTAGATGCTGACTGCGACATCACCCTAAAATCTTATAAACATGAGTCTTTCTGAAGGATATAAGTATTGTAAAAATTAGAGATGTAACGTTACCTGTTTTTCTCGATTCCAATTCGTTAAGTTCAAACTTGATTCTCGATTCTTATTTTTCCAAGCATCCAAACTAATATAAAAATAAGACGGTATTCAATTTCCTAACATACAAAAAAAATAAGTTCATAGTAACAAAAATAAAATTAACAAAGAAAAATATTAATCTTACCAAGTATTAAGTCCTATAATCAAAATATTAAAATAATTAGGAATTATGTAAAGATGTACCATTACCTACAAATAAAGCCCCATTGAATCAAACATTTGTAAATAAATACTAAATAAAAACATATAATAAACAGTTGTTGAGAACACAAGTCTATTCAAATCACCATGGATGAAAGTGTACTGTTTTGAATCAATGACATTGGAAAGAAAACTTAAGTACTGTACTGGTAGCAAGTTAAAATACTTGAGTAGGCATACTTTAAAATAAAAACGTTTTCTGTAACTATTATTGGTCAAATAAGAGATTAGCTTTGTAAAAACAGCCAAAATTTTTTTTTTTTAGATATTCAATAAGTGATTGTATAGAAAATCTAAGTGCCTAATACCCTAATCCCCCTCAATGCAAAACTTGGACTCGACCATTACAACACATGGTCGTTTGAAACATTGATCTCACAATCTTATAGATATTTAATAAATAAACAAAAAAGTCTTTAAAACTAAAAGTCAAAACAAAAAGATTAAAATAAACTTGAGATTAATACAATACCTATGGGATTTTAAATGAAAAGACGAACATATTTCACATGTTACAAAAAATGTAAGTGGTCCGCCATAACTGATCCTACACACGTTAGCTCGCCAGAAATTAGAAATGAAGTTTTGGCAATGATATATCAGACTATGCTATAAATAAATTTAATTAAAATAAATATTACTTTATTTGCTTTATTTTTATTAACTAAGTCGGTTTTTATTCTACTTTTATTAAACTTGCCTTATTAAAAGAGCTAAGTAAAACATTAAAAATTGAAAAGTGACAAATAATATAATTACAGGAGAGCAGCCATCTTAATATGATCCAAATATCTTAGCTTTCAATATACAAATTGTGATATATCAATTAATGATAGATATACAAAATATTATGGAAAATTGTCATCCTTAGTCTACATATTATATATTGTTTGTTTAGAATAAATTATTGTGTTTTGAAAGTGTCACTTAGTTTTTATTTAAAAAAAAAAATGTTTGTCAACGTTGTTACTGTCATAATGTCAGGTCTTATATTCAAGACTATTTATTTTTCATGTCAAATACTTCAAAATATTAGGGTCGTATTATATTTGGGGTCGTACTATATTCAGGCCAATACAGTCTATTTACAATTTGCCTACATTTAAGTGAAGTGACAACTAAACTAATATAAGAGATAATCAATTATTATCCATTCTGAATGTTGCTGTTTTGTTTAGTTGCCGGTTTTATTGAGAGCTAAGAATCGAAGTAGCAATGATCATATTATTAAGATCAATTCTGGATTCTTTTGATACCAGTAAGAATCAAGGGTATTGAGTTTGACAGCCCTAGTAAAAACCTATCATGCCGGGTACTGGACTTTTAATTTGATAATCTATTCTATTATGTGGTATAAACACATTTATATTTTTAGGGTTATTGTCAATCCTGATATTCACTTTTTTACCGTACAAATAAAAGGATTGTCTAGTTCCAAGTACTATGTTTATTGGTGGACACAATATAAAAGTTATAAACACAAAGTAGAGTTTCAAATTTAAAATTTTCTAATTATATTTTACAATGCCAATAAAAATATCCATCAAAGAGCATGGAGTTTTCTGTAAATGCTTAGAAAATTTTACAGCATGCGCTGGTGTAATGGGACTTTTATTAAGTCACTTCAGTCAATATTGGACATATGACTGTCATGTACATTGAAATTGGATGGCTGGAAATGTGTGATACACACACGCATACAAAAAAAATCATTCTAATAATGGGAATTTTTTTTATAAAACAAAATAGTTGGATGTTTTAATTTTAAGGTGGACATAAAATGCTTGCTAACAAGGAGGTAGACCCCAAACTAACTTTAAAGCACCTGCATGGTCTAAGGCACTACTCTCGTATTAGACTAGATTGACTATGATGTGATCAAGGTTTGAATCTCAGTCAAGTGTACTGAGAATGCGTTTTGCAAATTGGTTTCCCACTCTCCTTCCATGCAAATGAGGGCACATTTCCGCTAAATATAACCTTCCTAAACCCTAATATCATTAGTGTAATTAGTATGTAAGCATATAAACCGAATAAATAGTAACACACTGTGCTAAAAACACACTTTATAAGCAACTTTACTTAGACGTTTTGGTAAAAAGAATTTTGTAAAACCAAAATAAGTTAACGGAGTTTTTTAGCCCTAGCAAATCCAAAAAGATCATTTTTAAAAATGGGTTCCTAGTATTAGCCCTTAAAATAAATACAAGATTATATCCCTTATTTTTTTAAGCACCCCGTCCTACTACCTGTCTAGGTTATACATATATTCACTAATTATGCTAATGAGTTAGGGAAGAGGATAGGTGAATTTAGAGGAAGTGTGTCCAGATTTGTGTGGAGGGAGAGTGGAAAACTATTTTGGAAAAGCCACCCTCTGCACACTTGAATGGGGTTTAAACTTCGATCTCCCTGTCATTAGATATATATATCCCTTATAAAATTTATTAGGAGTAAGATAAAATATTAAACATATTAAATTAAGGCCCAATTTTACAATGTATCCTTAATTATTCATTTGTGAGATTTAAGTTTCTAACCATCAACAAATTATTTTGATTAATAGGTTAATTAACTTACCTTGACTGAATTAAGCTTTGAGATATAATGTAAAATATTAAAGTGAAAATATAGTTAAGAACATTGATGTTTTTAAGATGTTAAAACTTTCAATAAACATTCTTTTGAATAACTATACAATTTTGTAAAGAAAACTAATCAATATATTTGCTTATAAATGCCATTAATAAATGAAAATATAAGCTAATATATAAATATTATTTTTTAACACATTATCATATTTTAAGTTCAGTTTTGTGTCATATATAATCAAGAGCTTGTGTCTAGTTTAGGTGGATATTTTTGGTGTAGATAGTGCCTTTTGTAATCTATGAAAATATACCTAACATGCTTACCCACTTTTACAATTAAAACATATTCACACAAAACAAAATAAAGCTGACGAATAAAACATAAAATGTAAAAGATGTAGCTATTTTTATTTTATTTGGTAGGGTTAAATCAAACAATATTTAATCTTTTGGATAATCAAATAGTTGCATTTGTCAACCCTAATACCATAAATATACACACATGAATTCGGCTAAGGTATGTGTGTGTGTATTATATATATATATATATATATATATAAATATTCAAATTCAGTATTGAATTTGAAGAGGTATGTGAACAAACATCACTAAATTGGCTTAAATTTTATTTTAACTAAAATCAATGCATAAATGGAATGTGTAATAGTGATAAAGTTGTTAATCACATAACATTGTGATATTTTATAATTTAAATTATCTAAAGTTAAAATATATATTTAATAGATTGGAATTAAATTATTTTTAAGGTCTAAAAAAAATTACGTGTCTGAATCTGAACATTAATAACAACTAGAGCTAATTATTATTTAATAAACTCTACATAAAATTATAACACGTTTTGATAAAACAAAAATGCCAATTTTTTAATAACATGATTAAAAAAGTCAACTTCCTGTGAAATATTAAGTGATGAATATGTGCTCTAAATCCACATTTAGAATGATCAAGATGGGCTCATAAATAGATTTTGTAGCTTATGAAAAATAAATATCTTTGGGAGTCATTGACTATGGGGTTTTTTAGTGTGTTTAGTATTAGAGTGATTTAAAAATAGAGTTGATTAAGCTATTTACATAAAGTATGTTTTATAGGTAGATACATTTCAATAAAACATGAAATTTAACTTGATTTTGAAAATATAAGTAGACTATTAAGATAAATAGATTATATTTGATTATCTCACCATATTTGATTTTTATTTAATCCAAATTTGGAAAGTATTTTATTAGAGGGTGGGTACAAAATTTTTATTATAATATTCCCTAACTTTTCCAGGTTTTACAAACGACACTAAAAAAAAAAATCCAGGCCTGATCTTCTAACCGTTTTTCTTGGTGGAGGGGAAATTTTTCATTACAATTATGACTATATTTCCAAAAAATCCTAAGCTAACAAACATCAACATTCTTAAAAGCTCTTGCTTTTATTTTTTAGCACCACGTTTAACTACTCGTTTGGGTTATACACTTAGGTTTGTGCTGTTTTTCTAGTATTATTTGTGTCCTTGCATAAATGTGTTATGAAACAAACCCTGAACCACCAGTTCACCATCTCATTTTAGAATAACATCTCTAGGATCGTATAACCCTAATGGGTGGTAGGATGTGCTGCTAAAAGAAAAATCTATGCAACACATCTTGTTAGATACAAAATCTAACAATTTTATTTTTAATGTTTAACTGCAGGATCAGTCAAGTATTTAAATTACCTGACTTTTCCAGTTTTCCCCTGTTTGCAGCCACCATGTATTACCAAATGTAAAGATCACTGTCATGAGAAAAACCTTGTTAAATAGTAATTTGTTTGGTAGGGTTGGAGAGAACCTATAATTACTTGTGATTAAAACTGCAATAAAATCATAAAATCAGAATGTGATAAATAAATAATAGTAATAAAAAGAACTCACAGGATCCTGTAAGCCACCCAAAGGGTTGCAAATAAAATGTTGATAATAAGGAATATGCTAGGTGTAAAGAACTGTGTTTTAATATGAGTTAAAATATATATTTTATCAACAGTTTCAATAGAAGGCCTGGACTCACTCAGTAGTACTCCTAAAATATTTAAGAGATCTAAGGTATGCTTTGTGACATTGTAAAATATTATAAATTATAACAATAAAGCACCGTGACATGCAAACAGTTTCATATAGATGACAAAAATGTTAATTTTTATAATAATAATATAAAGTTGATTTTAAATTAATGATAGAAACAATACATTTTAACAGGTTACCTCTAGTTTCTTACTATTACAACACACATTTTTCCTATTCCCTATAAACATTGCTTGCAAACATAATACAACGAGAAAAACACTGTTCATACTTATACAAAATAGTTTTTAAATAATTTTTTGTCATGCTTTGTAGGCAAAATTAAAATGTCAAAAATTATTTCCAATAGTTGATGGAGGGAAGCCATATAAATTATAATGTGCACCACAGTGTAGATATACACACTGTATTTTAGAAGATAAAAATGTGAGTAGTGACAAACTGAACGGACAAAATACCTGTTGTATTTTTTTTGTCATAAAAATAATTCAAATTAAAAATTGAGATTAGTGAAAAAAATTTATCAAAAGATTTAACACAGTAATAAAAAAACTGTACTTATAATTTAATGGTTGGTTTCTTTTAGAGATGGGTCGAATCAACTATTTCTCTAATCCGAATCTACATTTTATTTTAGAATCTCGAATCCGAATCCGAATCCTAGCAAATCGTTATAAATTTTAATGATTTAAAAATAGATCCACATTACACAATATAGGCTTAAACTGTGAATTAAGGTTTATTTCAATCATGCTTTCAATTTTGATCAACCCCAACCCCCCATTGCAAAATACAGGTTAAAATCCAGCCAAATTAAACAATTTAGACTCATATTATTGTTTAAAAATGAAATCAGTCAAAATTTGAGTGTCTTTTAGTTATTTTTAAAAGTGTTCGTAGAATGGGTTAAGTTTCTAAAAAACATGTGAAATAAACAGATTAGGCCTATATATCCTTTGATCAACTTTAATCATCATTAAAGGATATTTTATTGTATTAAGATAGCAAAAATAAAAATACAAACGGTCATTTTTAATAAAGACTAAAACAACATGCTTAACCATTAAACATACATTGGAAATAGTGAACTCTATAATGCTTAAGTATGTTTTATTATTATTTTCTTTTATATCCATTATCAATTTTTGCGTAGAAAACAAATATATTTGATTCTGAGATATATCGATTTTTGAGAATACATTCTATTTAAAACACGAACATATTTTTGACTACAATATGTTCATTCCCATTTTATAAGGCAGGACTATGTTTGAATATTTCTACAATTACTTCAATAACATATTTTAAAAAAATAATAAAAACTAAGTTAAAATCAATTTAAAAATAAATAATGGATTAGCAAGTTGTTGATTCTTAAAACTCGAGAGCACTTACTAAGTGATCAGATTACCTGAATCGATTTTAAACAAACAATCGATATACGATACGTAGGTCGATAGGGATAAATGAACAGTTATATCACTGTCTGAATTTTTGACAGTATTTATTTTTCATGAAACCCAACAAAATGTCTAACTTAAGGATTGAATGCAATAAATTGGGGCTCTTTACATAGTTGTAGATAATTAAAACCAGTTGGGTAGTAAGAATTAACAGTATCTTTATTTTAATAATCACTCGGGCGAGTAAACATATACGTCATGGCGGCTGACTTTGTATCATCTGTAATGAGTTATTATTTCTGTTAAAAAAAAGACATGATTTGTTTAGTTTATTTCGAGTTTATTTGTAATTATAGTTTTGATTTTCAGTTTTTGAAGAGTTTTAATGTGTTTATCAAAATATTTACAAGATTGTTTGTGAGGTGAAAGTTTATAAGTGAGCATGTGCTGAAACGGTTTAGTCCAAGTTTCCCATAGAGTTGGGAGGGTAGGGTACAAGGCACGTAAGATTTTACACACCTAATAATTTTTTTTTAAAGAAGATTTTATTAATGTTTATCTCTTTTGTCCGACAAAATAAATATTACGGATTAAGTTGTGCCTAACCAAGTAATTTTTGAATTCAACATATTATGCTTTGTTTATGAGGTGAAAGATTCGATCATCGAAGCCAGTAAAACACCGAATCCTCGAATACTTGTCAGGATTCGAGTGGCCCATCTCTAGTTTCTTTATATAAAAAAGCATACTTTTTTAATATACATAAATGATCAATATGATGAGAAAACCTAAGAACCAAAACAATCAATAAAACTAGTCTTTCGCACACAAGTGTTGTAAGAATTTTAATGGAGGTTAGTTCTACCATATCACTTATTAAAAGTGCTGAAGAGCTGTAACATATTTAAATAATTTTTTTTTATGTTATGTTCACTTATACTTTCTATATTCCTACATATGTATATATAATAAAATTAGTGTCTTTCGAATGAAATAGAAAGACTTTCATAATAAAACAATAATTTAAATTAGGCATTTCAGACTCATTTGATAATAAGGGGCACATTGAAAATTTAAAATCCTAAAGGAGCGTGTTTCAAAAAATTCAATGTGGTCACCATATTAATATATTTGATTAAAAGATTGATTTAAAAAAACTAATCAAATATTAAGACCTCTATTTCCATAGATTTTAGGCTTGCAAAAATCTTGGGTTGCTGTCACTTTCATATTTGATTATGAATGCATGCCTGTAAGCCATGATCTTTCATGTGTTTGCTCATTTTCACATTGAAAATATTTTGATTACAAATCTATATTTTTGAAATTGATTTCTGGTGATTTGGTGGACCACCCTCACTTGTTAGATTTACACAAATAATGACCAATTTTAGAATGAAATAATCTCAAATAGTATATATCTAAAATGTAATTTATTAAGAGCGATTGGATCATATTGTATGTTGAATGATTCATCAAAAGGTCCGTGGGATACATCAAATCATGAGTCAGGCCTCATTTGGCTTCCGCAAGTATGACATGCCTGATTTAAATGATTATCTAAAAACTTTCCCTAGAAAATGATTTTGTAAATAAATGTTAACTATGAAAATTTGAGTTTTCTTAAAAAGTTTCCAAATTTAAGGACATAAATTAAAACTATATTCTTTTCTTAGCATGAAACAATGTCCTACAAACAAAAATACGGATTTACTTACAAAAACTTAAACATATCTAAAGCTATTTTCAACTTCAGCTTTAAATTTATTTGAACTTTTTTTCTAAAAAGTACCAAAATTAAATGAATGTAATGAATACTTGGGATTTTCCAAAATCCATGTTGAATGAAATTGACTTGAGATATTAGACATATGATTTCTATTACTCTTTGACTTGCATATTTAATTGCTTAGAAGATAATTATTTAGCCTGGACATATTTTAATTAAATCGGCTTTAAATAAATTATTATGTGTTTACAGAATACCTATTTCCCATATAAGTGAAGTATGTATACTTGATCTGCATTTAAACTAAAAATAAATAAATTAATAAACGATGAATTTATAAGTCCTGTGAATGTTGTTTGCAATGATATTTTAATGAGCTGTAATACCCAAATTAATAATTGGTAGACTCTACTAACCCAATAATGAATAACACATTATTAGTAGAAACCCTTTAATTTATCAAGATATTTTATATACAACACTTAACACTCAAAATTACACAAACATTCATTGATATATATTTAATTTAGAAAATAAGCGATATTTAACAAACTATTATTTTGTGGTGGTATATATTTTTTAGTCAAATTATTTCCTTTTCAGAGCTATATACCAGTTATGAAGCTGTATTTGTATAAAAAACCATTATTTTTTTTACCTTACATTCAGCCTACATATATATCCACATTTTCTTCATACAATTTATCATATGACCTTATATACTTTATTTTTAAATAATTTCATGCCATCATACATTGCAGGACGACTTAATTTCCCTGACTCTAATTTATAGGATTTTAATATGAAAAATTCCCATTGCAAGAATTTTAAGTTTAAGTTGCATTTGTTATTGTTACAGATTTTTAATTCCAACTTAAATAATTTGATCAAATCACCTATTTTACCGATGATATTTTTAATAGGAACTGGTCCCATTGCAGGAATTTTGAAGCTTATATTATGTTTTTTCATTTGGTTCAAGTTTGAGTATATTCTTAGTTTTAAAATGTGAGATTTTAGAAATACATGAAACTAGCACATGTTCTTAAAATAAGAATGAAACACCTTTTTATATAAATAGTAAATACTTTTGAAAAAAGTAAACAAATTTGAAATGTCAGTTTTTAAATTATAAATAACACCAAAAAAGATTTAAAAATAACTACAACACTGAATAAAAATATTATAGAAAAACTAAATCGGTTTCAACACTCATGTTCTTAAAAATACTACAATTGCACTAAAAATTACAAAAAAGTTAATAAAAAGCGATATTTTAGTGAGTATGAATATCTCCCCAAAATAAGACTTTTGTAGCTTTAACTACCCTGTAAGATCATGTTAGAATCACAAGCAATTATAAATTTTTAATATTTCATTTAGCAGTCCTTAGTCATTTCATGTATCAATAACACATTACCACTTCTTCAGTTCCCATACCAATCCAATGTGCACATTTGTGCATGCACCATATATGGGTTTTCACTAGAAACTATCTTATTTCAATTCAATTTATAATTCTTATAAAAGTTGATGTTCATACTTTAAAATGAAAAATAAGATGGTTAAAATAGTTTGTCTAGTAGAAAATATGAAATCGCAAATGCTTTTTTTATTTAAATACATTTAGTTTGGTAAAATATTATTCCAATTTTGATCAATACTTATTTTAAAGAGGTTAACCAAGATTTCTAAATAAACACTAACCAATACTAGTTTTGTAGTTGTACGTATTAATACAAGTTTTAAATATCTTAAGTTTGGAAACAATCAATATGTATTCTCAATGTTAAAATCTTTAATTAAACTGAAATTATAATTTAAGAAAGGGACCATTTAAACAATGCAACTTCAAGTGAGGATAATTCAAAATCGATGAAAATATTAAATTAGTCTACCCACCAATAGTAGTTTTAGAGCTCTATGCATTTTCGCAGCAACTGTAATTATTCTGTAATTCTTTTGAAAATTAAAGGTAATTAGGTCAGATCCTCTCCAAGTATTCCTCAATTACCTCCTGCTGCATATTATGATGCCATCAAACATTTAAAAATATGTTTATTTTCTGAGACATGGGAGTTTTAACTGTCGCCATGCAGGAATGTTGTGAATATGCAAATGCACCAGATGTGATGTCATACTGTTAGCTCATTGCCAACATATGTTTACATAGCATAGTTCATGCAAGTTCCATCACATGTCAGAAAGTTCTGTCAAGTTGCTTTAGTTTGCTGTTGTTATTCACGTGCTGTTGCTATTATACATAATAATACTAAATGAAGGAAGAAACTCAAGAAAGAAGTCAATTTTCAACAAGAATGTAAGAAACTTTTTGAAATAATCTTGTTCGTAATTTTTTTATAAATTCAAAATACGTCCTAATTTAAACTTGTATTTTATGATTTTTAGGTATTTTGTAGATTAGAATACAAAGTTTTATGTAATGTAGTTTTGTATATTACATCAATTAAGACATACCAAACTTTTTTTTCTAATAATAGGCTATGTTTTTGTAACAGTTTAACATTATCATAATTTTCTTTTCTTTAAATACAATTTTTGAAATTACAATACTATTCAATGTTTATTTAATAATATTGTTTCAATAATAATATTATGTATTAAAGTATGTGTTTTTGATTATTATTTAGAACATTATAAGATGCTGCAATAATGCAAAGACACTAGTACTCATGTTATTTTCCCCCCGCTTTCCGCAAAGTGGACTCGGATTAGCCAGAATTTCAGACTACTAGGGTTCGGTCTTATGGGGTTTTACTGTAGCTCAATAACAGAAGTCAAATATAATAATAGTAGTTGCTATTTTCTGAGTGATCAAAACTAATAGGAGTTTTAAAAATAAATTAAACAGTAAAATTGTGATATTAATCTTTTAGATGAAATGATTAAGCATTGATAAAAAAAATACTATAAAACAAACACCTATGAAATTTTTTAATTCGATTAATAAGAGACATTTGATTACTATCAAACATTTTAGTGAACAATGCTAATTTTTATTTGTAAAACAGTAGTATGAGATTATGTTAGTTCCAATTTACAAGCGTTATGAGAAAATTAATTTTTTTTTTAAAATTTATTTAACTCTTTTAATTTAAGCAACAATTTTATATGATTTATAGAAAAATCAAGCTTATTTTAAGTCAAGATTACTACTCAAGTTTTTAGTTAATAAGGATATTAAATTTTTAAGTTATGAGAAAACTTAACTGGTTTGTTTCTTATAAAATTAAATATTTTTTAATAAAAAGTGTTATTATTATTATTATTATTATTAGCCCCGCATCTTACTACCCGTTCGGGTTATACGCACTTACGCTAATGTGTAATGGTAGGGTGATTGTGAGATGAAATGGAGGACCTACAGCTTAACGTGGGATCCGAACCACGGTGATGGCCTGGCATTCCCCACATTCACAAGATGTCTTGTCAGAGGTGAAGGAAGGGTTTGGTAATCAGATAAATCTGTGCCGGGATAAAAAGTGTTAAAAGTCAAGAATCTCAGGGTTTCAATTGAAATAATAGTTTGTCATTAAAAACAGAAATTTAAAATATGCGTCTTGGGTCATCTCAATATTAATGTTCATGGTTTAGTTGTATTAGGAACAGGGCTTGTTGGCCCCATGATTATACATTAATATATTTAAATACATAATAAATAATTTGTACATACCTAACAATGTCAATGTCTCCAAATACATATCTATTGTTGTCAAGTGATCCCTAATCCCTAATGTCTGTATATGTCTTTGGATAGCTATCATAGCCTGTGGACAGTGGCTATCTGGAAGATAAACTTATAGTCAGGCTAAAGCCAGTTATAGATCAATATATCAACAGTGTTAGCCTGAAGTTAAGTAGATGAAAAATAAAGCTTCCTTTTGTATAATTGGGACATAATGTATTTGTTTACTTTTCACTATATAAATACATTTGCAAACAATCTATCAAGCTGAGAGTACATGTGGAGATTAGTTATAGGCAGCATTATAGGTCATACATAATAAAGCAGTGGCGATGTGAGAAATGTTCTTCCCATTCAGATTCTATTAAACAATCCAACTACCTCAAATGGACAAGTACAAGTATATTGATTGGGGAGAGCAATTCACGATTATAGTATTAAAAAACCCTGCCTAGCTTGAATAAATCACTGGAATAAAGGTAATCAAATCTAAATAAAACCTCAATAGGGAGTTTTGCATAGATGTCTTGATAATATTACCTATTATCATGCCATTTAATTGAAATAAGTTTTTATATGTATTGATATCCAAGAGCATAATTGAGTAATATAAAAGGTGTATACAAATTCACACAGTGCCGCTTCAAAGCATAATTAATTAAAGCAAAGCTGATGTCGGCTGATGGTTAGTTTGAGATAGGTGACACCATCAAGTGGGGCAATACATGCAAAATAAACAATATTGTTACTTGCAGTGTAGCAGGGACATATCAATGTTCAATGTAATGTACTATACATCACCATAGAATTCTGGAGTACTCCCATTAGAACTATTTTGACACGTTTCTAATATTCGACGAGTGTGATGGTCAATGCAGGAATATGCTAGGTGTTATCATATATATCATTTGGAAGAAAATGTAACTAGACAATTAAATGTAGTATATTGGGGAGACAAGACAAGACCTCCTTCAAATGGAGACATCAACCACTCTCTCAATGCAGGTTTCTATGAAACTCTGTGGTGTGACAAAGCATTGTTTACATATGTGGGAGACTTCAATGGCCACATTAGTCCCTTGTAGACAAGGGGGCCAAACAACAACCCACCCGTACAAGTGAATACCAAGTGTGTTTTGCCATCAACGTGGGTGGTGAAATCATGGGGAATGTCCTTTCATGACTTTATCTGCTATCACACCAGATTAATGTTTTATATTGTCATTTTCTTGGGGCCCCGAGAGTGGTTCAACAAAACTTTTTTAGGGAGATGAATTGGGCCTGGGGGACGGGGTAGAGATTGTTTGGCTTCCTAAGTCGCCTGACTTTATTCCATTATATTTATTTCCATTGGGATACTTGAAAGAACATGCACATACAAATCCTCCCACAGATATTAAGAATCTCAGAGCTAAAGTGCACACTGCCTGTGAAACCGTTGATGCCAAAATGTGGTGATGTGTACAAGATAGCATAATACATACAACTCATTGCTGCATGTCTTTAAAGTGCAAAATGGCTGTTTTAACACCTGTTATAACCAGAGATGACACACTATTGTAAGGAGAAAAATAATACACATTTTCATTGTGTATGCCATGTCTTTCATTTTATTTATAATTTTTTCTTGAACTCAAGTGTTTTAAGGTTTTCATTCACCTTAAATATTTCACAAGTTAAAGGAATAAAAAGCCTTTACAGACCAATTACCTAAATGTGCATATAATAATTTATATATTTAACAAATTTTGGATCAAAAATTTTTAACTGTGTCAATGGAGTTAGGATAAAATAAACTCTTTTCACTTTTTGAGGTAGTTTGTTATATTTGGAAGAAAGTACAGAAAAGGTGGATAGAACAGGGGACAAGCACAATATGGATTTCACAATGAAAAGATCACAGTTCACATGTGATAGTGCTGCCTCCAGACAAAGAGGTAATGAATGACTGCCTCTTTAAGAAAAATGATCGTGACCTCCAAGTCCCACGACCTAGGTTTTATTTTATCGGAACTCATCAGGAGGGAGTTTGAAACGCATAATCCATCTCCCTAAAAAAGGAATGCAAAAATCGCAAAAGTGAGAAAAGGAAAATGGTAAAGTAAGACATTTAGATAAGAAGTGTAAGGGAGTATATTGTACTTTGTATCTATTGTCCCATATGCAGCAGGAACATCAACAATGAATGTAAGAGACTAGGAAAGTGAAGGCCATGGGAATGAAATTTGTGAGGAGCATGTTAGCTGTCACTAGGAGAAACAATATTAGGAATGAAGTTATCCGGGGAGCAGTTGGGGTACATTAGATAGTAGAGGAAGCAAGAATGAGATGGTATGGGCATATAATGAGGATGGAAAAAGAGAGGATGCCTAAGAAAATGTTGGAAATTACATATGTGGGAAAAAGACTGCAGGGGAGGCCAAGAAAGAGATGGAAGAAGAAGATAACAGAAAGTGTCCATTTAAGAGGAGAAGAATGGAAGAAATTAGAGGGGGAAGAGTGGTGGAAGGATAGAGGAAGATGGAGGCATTTTACTAAACTGACCTGGCCACACGCTGAAAACAGTTGATGATGATGATATAAGAACATGTAAAAGGAACAGATAAAATATTGGACAAACATAGGAAGTGGACGTTGGATGGAAATTTATAATAAATCCCCTCCCTCCTGATGAGTTCCAATAGAATAAAATTTAAATCGGGGGGATTGGATGTTAATAATCGATTTTATTCTTAGTCCAGTTACAGCAATGCAAAGTGTGAACTATTTCCTTCTTTTCATTGTAAATACCATATCTTGTGTTTGTACCCTTTTATATGGTTGTATCAATCATTCCTGTACCTTCTTCCAAATATAATAAAATACCCCAAAAATAGAAGAGGTTTCTTTTAAAGATATATTTCCTTTCAACTTTAGCATGTATTTTAAGTTGACAAGATTATCATTTTAAAATATCTAATCAACTGTGAAACTTTATCATTGTAAATAAAACCATTTAGATAATTGTTGACATTGTCTATACTCATTTACATATAATTACTGTCTATACTCATTTACATATAATAGCATTAGTTTCACTCACAAAGTATGTCCCTAATACATACTTTTACTGTTAAAAAAATAGGGAAGAGATAGTATAGTACCATGTTTATCATTACTGGGAAAAAAAGTACATACAATTGATATCACATACTTATGTTTTTTTTAAAGTTAAATCAATCTTACAAAATTTATCAAATACACATTTTACATCGAAATGTTAAATTGATTTATGTATCCATAGAAATGCAATATTTGATTACCTGTACCTAACATTTATTTTTCTTAGTTCCAAGAGCTACTGGACTAGAGTAAATTTTCATATTATATTGGTAAAAGAATGATAAATTATGTGCTTTACTAAATAATGCGTCATGTGTTTGATCACTATCTTAATGTAGATTTATATTATGAAGATAGAATTCTAACAGAGAACAATTCTTTGCTGATAAAAGTATTAAGCATGGTACTTAAAAATACATTTGGGACTCTATATTTTTGATACCACTTAAAGATAGATCAAATGTGAAGTATTTAGGAAGAATCCCAAATTAAAAAAACAAAGCATTTCATGATCAGCGATAATAACTACTTAACATAAGAGAAAAACTGAATAAAAATACATATATAGTATAGTTATAACAATGCTTCTTTTATTGTTATAATGAATAAAAATCTGTTATTCTTCTCACATATCCAATTATTTACGTTAAATTCATACCTCCTCCCACATTTCCATGATTCAAAGTTCATATGAGCCAACTGAAACAAAAATAATTAAAACTAATATCAATTAAAATTTAGATTGAGGAAACATTATTTTGATTTTCAAACGAATACAAATTATTTAGCATGACATGAAAATAGTAGCTTTATTTTTTATGAAAGACTTTTTGATTACAACATGCAGGAAAGTGAGAACCTATAAATTAATGAGTAAAATGTTACTTTTAATATGAATAGATTATTATTATTATTATTATTATTAGCCCCGCGTCTTACTACCCGATCGGGTTATACGCACTTACGCTAATGTGTAATGGTAGGGTGATTGTGAGATGAAATGGAGGACCTACAGTTTAACGTGGAATCCGAACCACGGTGGAGGCCTGGCATTCCCCACATTCACAAGATGTCTTGTCAAGAAATATTGATGTGTGTGTAAATATGTGTTAAGTGTTTTTACTTTTATTTGTGCTCTACCATTTTCCTAATATTCTATCATTTAATTTATTACCAATTGTTTTTGCTCAATGCACTTTATTTCATACATATAAAAACCCATAAATAAATAAATTCAATAAATAGTGAGCTAAATTTGAACTATGTGTCACAATGGAAAAATAAGTGACACTAATTTTATATCCATTGTCAAAAAATCTTGTGTATATTTACATATTTTATAACAAAACAAATAAATAACTGAAAATATTTGTGTGGAGTATCATAAAAAATGCTTTTAACGAATATTATTGGATAATCATGAATAATTAAATTGAATTAAATATTATTTTAAATTACCTTTCCTAGAATAATTTTCTAATATTTACAAATTGATATTCTACTGTAGAACGTTCTACTGTAGAACGAGGCCAATCTGCAAAAAAGCAAAAAAACAACAATAAGGCAAATTAAAATGTTCAGAACAGATTAACATATGAAACTAGCAGATTTATTTGAAATATTATCAAACACATGAATATAATTAACAGTATCATTAAAATGCTACATGAATGTTAGCATATCGACAAGTCCTGATGCTAGAACCATATTCAATTTTGTGCACCAATTCTCTTAGCCATTCTGGTTCTATCTTATTTAGGTTCTATCTAAAGAAATGATAATAAAAAAACCCTACTAATGCATCAATGGTGTCAGAGGCTTGATTAAAATTGTTCATTTCAAGGAATGTAAAGGAAGAACTTCGCTTACTATGACACATGAAAAGTGTTTTAGCCTCTCTGGTAAGAAAGAAAAGAATTAAGGTTTAGTGAAAGAGACTGGGTGCAAGAGTATTTGAGCCCGTGTTTCTTTTTATATTTACATAAACACTTTGTCTCTGTTAGAAGATACATCATTTATTGACTATTATTATATATTCTGTTTACGCATGCCCAGGGCTTGAAAAATTTTAGGATGGCTCGCCAGCCGGTCGAAAATTTCACATATCAGCATGACTGGACTATAGCCATGCAATTTATGTTAACAAATTTAAACTAGGCGCTAATTCACTCTTGTTCTTATGTAAAACCGCGTACCAAACCAAAATAAATTGTATAACTGTTTTTGAAAAAATTGAAATATTCTTATGCACCATTCTCTCACGCCTCACACGCAAACAAACAAGATAAAAATGCGACAAAGCACACTAAATGTTCCTAACAATTCTTTGTTTTAATTTTGGTTTCAATATTGGCAACCTTGATTTATATCAATCTCTAAATCACCTTTGAACTGTATTAACATATTGTTATCACCTTAAGTCAAATCAATAACTTATCCACGCTTCAGTCAAAAACGTCCTTAAAATGGGACAAACAACTTACTTGTTATTTTAAGAACATTTTTTTTATAAACAGTCTCTAAGGTTTTTTTACAAGGAGACAAATCAACATTGATGATCCAAATGTAGCTAGAGCAAAGAAGGAATATCTGATTTTATAAGGAAGGTGTGTAACTTTAGAGTATTGAACACATACTCGATTTTGATTACTAATTTAAACTTTATTATTTTAAGGTGTTGTGAGATATCTTTAAATAAGGGCTCAATGCATTTACTGAAACTGTCTATTTCCTAGATTCCCCTCATATTTTCTATTTAGACACAGTAATTACAGCACAAGACAACTGTTGGCAGGTTAAGTAAACCGATATAATGCATCAGACTATTTCAAATGTCATTTGCTCGTTGCGTCAACTTTTTTAAGAGTCAAACTTTATTTGACATCCATCCCCATTTGTCAGGAAACTCTTTTACTATTTTTTAACAAAAATATATCTAATAATGAGAAAACCTTTTTCAATTAAGATCACGGGCTATAAATATTTATATATGTGCATTATAATTATTGCCTCTGTCAATGGTGTTCGAGATAATAACAATCCAAGCATGTAAAAAGAGATATTGAAAGAATTCTAATTTAATTTGAGGAAAGTGAATGTGCTGATAATAAGAGTGTGTCAGAAAAGAAAATCGTATCAGAACAAAATCAAAACGGTGGCGTATGCAAGCCGTTTGGTTCACATAGGGACATATTCCCTTTTAAAGCAAATTCGGATACATACACAAATTTCAGTGAAAATCCAGAGTCTCTAGAATTGTTCAAATGTAGGAAGAAATAATAAGTGTTATAAGTTAATTGAGTTATTAATTATTTTTGCTCTTCTAAAATAAAATTACACTCTGTTAAGGAGTTCAGGAATTTGTATGGATAATTTATTTAAAAAAGTAAAATATCCATTGTAAGCTTATTGGAAAAGATATTTTGCTTGGACACGGCCGTCTTTAGTTACAGGCCTGAATACTGAAGTTTGGCCACACTGCGTTGAGGTCGATGAAAACACAGCCAAGTGCAATATTGATGATAAATTTTGTTTATTTTACTCTGCGGGATTTTTGATTCGCGTGTTATTTGCTCGATTTGAAATTTTGCATGGTTAACGCTTCTATTGCAATGTTTTGGGTCATATAGAAAAACACACAATAGATTAAAATTTTGTGGATGTGATTAGTGATATTCAACTTACAGTTGACATGATTCTAAAATCCTCAATTTTTTATTATGCTTACCACAAATTGCCTGTTCATTTGGAATGCAGTTGTTGCATTGATTTGTTAGCTGGGCATAATATATATGATAGTTATTTCAATTATGTTATCAGAAGAGGATTAACTAGTCCATTAACAACTGTTTTGAGAAGTGGGGTTAATGAACATACAATACTGAAGATTTTAATAACAGAAATGTTTGAAAATAAGTTTCTTCAGAAAAAAAATCAGAAGCATCTTTTTCTTTGTTTGGCCTAAAAACACATTTGTAAGGCTCTAAATCAATTTATTAACAACCGTCTCTAGGATAACTCATTACGTGAATTATTTTCACTGGTTTTGTCAATACTCGGAAATCTAATTCTTATCAACTACTTCAAGTATAGGAATGATACAACTTTGTAGCGAAAATTCTTGTTCAAAAAAGAAGAAAAGTTAAACACTTCACAAAAGTAATGTTTCAAAATTCTATATCCGAAGGCTGGCAAGTGTTCAAAGCATTTTACATAAATAACATTCTTAATTTTATTAGATATTTGCTGCAGAGCTACACCTGTACAGACATGGAAATTGAAGCCGTTTGGATTATTGCAACGAAGAATGCCCTTTCTAGGCTTCAAGCTAGTGCCATTTTGTAATTTATCATAATCTATCATGTTTGTGAATGGTACATAATCCTTACCCAGCAAATTTATTTTAAAATGATCATTTATGTGTTTATCAACCTCTGGAGCATTTTTGTTTAGTGACATACATAAAAATATGCTTATATTAATTGTAATTATCGTTCAAAGTGACTCATCAGTTTTTAAATGAAGAAAACTGTAAATATTCTCACAATTATCCATAAGAACACACAGATTGCTAGGCCTCATGATGGTCACTACAAGTGGAGTTGCCCAATTTAACACGCTGGCCTGTAACTGAAGATGACCATGACTGTATTTATATTTTATGTACATTATTCAATTACATTGGTTGAAATTTGATAAAAATTTAAGAAATGTTATGTTTATAGAATGCCCAAGTGTAAAATATAAATATTTTTACTAATTGCTTTTTTCTGTCATCTTATAGATGGTCTTTTCTGGCCTTTTATTGGTTTACAATTATAAAGATTAAATGCATCTTATATTGTTTTTATCAGCTTTACTTTTATTTATTTCAGGTGGTTTTGGTGTAAGACTAATTCAATGTGATATCGTGGGGTTTTCCACTTATTGATAGTGGAGAGAGGAACAGCACGAATTTATAAAACAAAAGGCTACAATATACTTAATATTTGCCATACAACAGTTGATGGAAGGAAGGTATGAATATGTGAAAGACTTTGTTGGTAGTTGTATTTAAGGATGTGGAGAAGGCATATGAAAGCGTGGATAGAAATAAAGTTTGGAAAGCGATGAAGGAATTTGAACTAGAAAGAGGAGTTGTATGTAATGAGAGTGAAAAGCACGTATGAGAATAACAGGAGTTGTGATAAGACGAAGAGTGGGCGGACAGAGTGATTCCAAATAAAAATGGAGTGCCCTTTCATCCTTTCTATTTGTAATGGTAATGAAAATGGTCATGAACAAAGTGAGGGAAGAAGATTGGAAGATGGTGGTGGTGGTGGTGGTGGTAATGGTGGTGACAGAGTGTATTAAAATAAATTTGAGTCATAACAAACCATATACATTCTTATAACCAAAGGATAAATATGATCTATGTAATTTTTACTAACACTTAACACATAGAGTTAAAATTTATTTTGAAGTCCATTCATAAGATGCTATTCAGGATATTTTCAGTTCTACCTATTTAAGGTTAAAAAATGATAACTTTAAAGGAAATGCACCTGCATTCATCTGGTGAGGGGTCTAAATGGTGCGCTATGGTTAAAAATTCGTCCCCCAGTTAACCTGGTAAGAATTCGAACTTCAAACTTTAAGGCCATAGTTTAGTCAGTACACCAGCACACACGATTGATAGTGTCAGACCTACATTAATAGATGCTTAGTTTTGAATAAAATTTTAGATTCCATGTCAGATTGACACTGACAATTCATAAGGGAAATAGTATATGTATATAATTTTTGAGCTCAACACAAAGGAATAAAACATATTACTTATTTTATTAATTGATATGTAGAATGTAGGAAAAATAACATAATAAAAAACAACATAATGATGAATTATTATATATAGTATTGAAGTTTTCAAAATGTGTAATGTATTACCTTTTGTGGAGGGACTGGAGGACATCTCCAGTTGTAGAGGTAATATTGCAAGTTGCCATCACCTATACCAAACTTTAGTTCTTCTAAAAATTCTTTGTTCTCCATCAGGTCAAGAGCATTGAAGACATCAAAACCATTCTGTCACAAGTTTTTTAGATTAAAGTTATTACTATAATTGGTTGTCACTTTAAAATCTATGCTAAATAATGGTACTTGGGGTATTTGATAGGCTTGCTTTTTAACTAACAAACAAAAATAATTGATGGTACATTTTTAAGTTTACTCTCTCATAACATTTTTGATAAGTTTCGGTTTAATCCACAGGGATAAATTTGAATTAATATTAATAAGCGTTTACAATAACATAAATTGCATCAAAATTAGTTATATATATTGGGTTTAATCAAACTTATAGTAAAATACCAGTTACACTAACTAAAGAAACAGTCCAATAGCGAAAAGACTTTTACTTTATTTATTTGATTAAATTTAAGGACATGAAGGCATATAAAAGTACAAAATATAAAGGTTAAAGAAAAACCCCTAATTACATTTTTTGGTTTATTATTATGATTTGTTATTTTATTTTGATGTCATACAGAATGAAACTCAAGCTTTGCAAAACTAATTCAAATGTGTACGCACATGAATGTGCAAGTACTATCACACATATTTAGTGTTTAAGCATGAACAAGGTATGTGCTGAATATAAATGTTGCAAAATTAGCTCAGTTAAGTCAAATATTTTTATATAGACCCAAAAAAATTCCCTAAAATTGTATATAAAGTAGACTTGGACAACTCTGCACCTGTCACATTTTCATTAGTAGTAGAGCATCACTTTCCTCTCAGATCAGTGTCACTTTTCCATTCACTTTAGTAAACTTTTACTGAATTTAAAAATTTACTTGAGTTAAAAGAAAATATGTTTGGAAAAAAACCCATCAGTGTAAAATGAATATCATTCTGCTTGTGAATAATATTATATTATATATACTAAATCAAGGCATTAAAAGCCCCACAATATTGCAGTTCATCTTTTTTTTTGTGCACCACATTTTACTACGCATTCGCTATCCATATATTTAATCGGACGAGGAAGGAGAGTATAGAGGAAATGTATATGAATTTGTGTGGCGAAAGTGGGAAACTATTTAGGAAGTACCTCCCCCTATACCCCCATAGTACATTTGATTTGATCCAATAATAATGATGCATATAATTTCATAATTTAAACATTTACTTTAAGGTAGTAAAAATCCCCTGGAAATCAATTTTATAAATATAGGTCCAATATCTTTTCTCAATCAAGAGTGCATGTGAAAACTGATTTAAAGTTTAACAGGAAGTGATTACCAAAATTGGTTCAAAGCGCACAACTATTTGTTCAGAAGATTTGCAATATACTAAACACTTAAACAGTTTTGATTATCACAGTATTGTGACTCTCAACTAAATAATAGAGGCTTATGTTTTCAGCATTAGACATAATAAAAGAATCATTACACGTTTTTTTTTGTCAGTGTGGCTCATTACCTGTTTGAATTAATTAATTACACTTGTTTTAGGAATACGACAGGTTGAATTTAGAGGAAGTGGAACCACATTTGTGGGCTGGGAAAGTAGAAAACTGTTTAGAAAGAACCATCCTCAAACAGGGTGGTCACAAAACATATTTTACAACATTCCCTGACTTTTCCAGGTTTTCCAGGCAACATTTTTCAATTTTCCCTGACTACTTTTTTTCTAGTTTTAAAGGTGGATAACGACTTGCTGTATTTATTATTTATCACATATTAAAAAAAGTTTGTATCCACTAATTATTAGCGGTTTTATCATTTATTTAAAAAATTAAAATGATATTTTATATAGGTATCATTAACTTTTGTTTTAGTGTTTAGTTGCGAAATTAATGGGATAGTTTAGACATATTTTTTAATTCCCTGATTTTTTCTTATTTTTAGTTAAATTCCCTGACTTTTCCAGGTTTTCCTAGTCTGTAGCCACCATGTAAAAACACTTTACTGGGATTCAGACCCTGATCTCTTTACCATCGGCAGTCCACCAGTCTTTAGTGAGTGATGCCTTAAACAAGGAGTATCGAGCTCGTTATATCATAATGGCCCAATTGAAAAAAAATGAAATAATAACGGCCCAAATTAATTTTATGTTAATATCCACCATCACATGTAAAGCAAACAGATTTTAGTTAATAAAAAAAATATTTTGTATATAAGATATGACCTTATTTTTTCCAAGAATTTTGAAACTTTTTGTTTGTAGCAATGTTGTTGGGTTTTAAATTTTGTGCTGAAATAACTTTCATAATTAGGAATGCCAGGCCTCCACCGTGGTTCGGATTCCACGTTAAACTGTAGGTCCTTCATTTCATCTCACAATCACCCTACACATTATACATTAGCGTAAGTGCGTATAACCCGAACGGGTAGTAAGATGCGGTGCTATTGATAATAATAACTTTCATAATTGATGAGAAATTAATGTCCGTAGGATGTGATCTCTTGGAAGTTTTGTTATTTTTCATAAGAGGAAACAACTGTTCACAAACGTATGTGCTGCCAAACATTGCCCATATTTGCTGCTAAAATTCAACAATTTTTGGGAATCGATCCCTAGAAGAGAGGAAAGAATGTAAATTTAGACCAGCTCCAAAAAAATTTTGTGTTGAAAATTTTTTAATAGTCGTTTAGGTTATGCGCTAAAATAGTAATTACGCTAATGAATTAGGAATTGGTAAGGTTGAATTTGGAGGAAATGAACCAGCATTTTTGTGGAGGGAGAATGGAAAACGATTTATGATTTTTTATTATTATTATTATTTAGCACAGCATCTTACTACCCACTCGGGTTATACGCTTTTAGTACTTATTACGCCAATGGATTAGGAATTGGGAAGGTTGAATTAGAGGAAGTGAACCCGCATTTGCGTGGAAAACCCATTTAGGAAAAACCATAACCAGTTCACACGAACGAGATTCAAACCTTGATCTCCCCATCCTCGGCAGTCTAGCTCAACACAACTAGCGTGTTAGCCAACTACACCACCAACGCAGATTGGAGTATTGAATCACACTGTATTTAAATTAATTCCATTTGAAGTCTTCATCTGCATTTTCAACATTGAAGGTAAATAGTCAATTTTTCCTTTAAGATTTAATTTCAGGGTGGCCAGCGATCTGTCCTTTTCAAATTGAAGGTTTTTTTTCCAGGTTTTCCAGGTTGTAGAACATTGTTTTTCCAGGTTTTTATCTTAGCCAAATCCCACACATTACCCTGTTAATTGGTGAATAGTAATGATGAAATTTTACTCAATGCTGGGTATAGGACTTGTTTATTAACACAAAGTAAGCTTGAACACTTGTAAACTAGGGTAAGAAACAATAATAGAGAAATAGGCCCACATAGTATTTTTTTAGTCAATAATTAGATCTTATTGGTCAATCAATGAAATTATGAACATGAAATACCAAACACCAAAGTTGTTAAAATTGAGGATATCCTAATTATTATGTTGGTCATATTTTATTGTGACATATTCAACCAAGTCACTGTTGACATGTTTTCATTGACAACTGTATTAAACTATTGATGCTCACTTGTATTTTGTCTTGAATTAGGTCCACATCTGTAACTAGCTATATATTTTACTTATTTTTTATTTTTATTTTGCGTGTTTCTTGTGAGATTAATACTTTAAAAACCTTTTACCCTATAAGGACACATCATTTTTGCAATTTCAATCGAGAATTTTATTTTTATAAATTGACCATCTGTAAAAGGTTTTGAATTTGATACAATCAAATGTAGGGATGGATGGGAATGACTTTTTTCATTTCGAGACGGGAACTTAGTCAAAATATCGAGATTCCGGAAATTTTAAAATTACCCTTTAGAATAGTCTTAGATTTAAAATATATTGATTTCCAAACTAATATGGTAAGACTTGTGAAAGCTATAATATTATTAAAACCCTCTTTGGTGGCTGCATGATCTAAGGCACCACTCTCAGAATAGACTAGACTACCGATGAAGCGAATATTTGGTTTGAATTTGGCCGGGTTTATTGAGGGTGGTTTTTCCTGAATGATTTCCCACTCTATCCACGCAAATACAGGTAGACCTCTAAATTCAATCTTCCTCATTCCTAACACACTAGAGTAATAGGTACATAGGCATATAACCGGAGCGAGTAATAAGACCTGGAGATTAAAAAAAAACTGCAGAAGGTAATAAAAACAACAAACCATTAACATAATAAAATAAATAGAAGTGTGTGTTTGAAAAGCATTTTTTTAATCAAATCAAATAACAATTTTTTGAAATAATACATTTTTGATAGAAATTATTTTTATTAGTTAATTTCTTATGAAAATGGTATTTTATATTTAATAATTCACTAAGGGAAAAAAATACTACACAACATAATGATTGGTACCGCTTCAATTTGCCATAAGTATTAAACTGCAAAATATTATCTAGGTTTAAAAGTTACTTTTCTTAAATGTTCTCTCTAGATTTGACACCCCTTATACTCTACTCCCTGTCTGGATCATACTCTACTCCTTGTCTGGATCGTTAACAACAGACACATTGAACCCTCATAAATGGTTGACCTTGGCAAGCTACTTACTTTCCCCTTTTCCTCCCATTTCCGCACCCTAAAAGATAGAATAATATATATGTCCTTCTTTAAATCTTTCAAGCTCATTCACTTGCTGAGCCCAACAAATCACTGTTGATAAACAAGAGCACAATAAATCCCAACTTGTCTCTCTACAACAGGGTAAAATAACCCCCTCCCCATCCCAGCCACCAAGTTTGCTAAATAACAAAGAAGACTGTCTACAAAAGAGATTAACAGTGATGAGTCAGCAATAACTGCTAGAACATGAGCCCTGCACTTTGTTTTGTTTCTTGGAGCATTATGTTTTGTTCCCCCCCCCAAAATTTTTTTGGGAAAGGGTCAATCTTGCCTGGCTAACAAGAATAGATAAATTCCCGACAGTTTCCTAAGGGTTCGAGATCCCGTCCCCCCCTAATCAAATGTGAAAAAGTACAACTGGCTTTCATTGCTGTCTCATTTATTTACTAACACATTGAAAAATATTTTGTTGTTTTTTAAGACCTAATATCAACTCGTTCAATTTATCTTCTCTCATTTCTCCAACAAATAAATCACACTACCGATTGTGAATATTATAGTGATTAATATTGTACGCTTTAAAAACAGTGATTGATTATATACAAAGACAAACAATTTTACTATTTATTTACACGCCTCGGTGGCGTAGTTGGCTAACGCGCTAGTCGTGTTGAGCTCGACTGCTGAGCACGGGGAGATCGAGGTTTGAATCTCGGTCAGGTGAACTGAGGGGTGGTTTTTCCTTGATGGTTTTCCACTCTCCCTCCACACAAATGCGGGTTCACTTCCTCTAGTTCAACCTTCCCAATTCCTAATCCATTAGCATAATTAGTACTTAAAGCGTATACCCCGAATGGGTAGCAAGACGTGGTGCTAAATAATAATAATACTATTTATTTGGTAAATAAAATATTCCAGCTCCCACTTTTTCTGACACACATGATCCTCCTAATCAATTTTGTGTTTTTAACGTTTTAAAATGAATATTTTAAGGGTTACACGATTTGAAGCGTTATTAACAAGTCACCTTTTAAAAAAATCCACAAAGATATATTTATTTTTGAATGTGTTAAAACTATGTTTAAGTTGTCACATATCTATATTACTTAAAACAATTAGAATAAATCACACAGCCCCTTTCTATGGTGGACAAACGAGATTGATTTCAACATTTTTGTTACCTATTAACTCTGGAGAAGGAAACTAATAACAAATGTTTTCTCTCCACTGTTCACTGGAGGGTCTGACAAACTGCAAGTATCAAAAATACCCAACCAATGTTGCCAAGCCCAGCGAGCATTAGTGTGGCAGTAGAAAAGCTTAATTTTGCTAGTTTGAACAAACTAATGACTAATTTCCAAATTTCACACTTAATTTACAAGCCATTTCTAGCATGCCCTGCTTATATACCAACTTGAAGTGTTAAAATACCACACACACACAAAGCTTATGTTATTTTAGAAATTTTTATTCAAAACGTAATATCAAAATGATTATCTAAACTAAAAAACCACTAAAATACACACATACAAGGTAAACATTTAGTCTATATCTTTAACTACTTACATTTTTAGCTGAGACAAGAGCATCACTCATCAAATCCAGCCAACCAGTTTTAGTGGACACATTGTAAAAGGAATAAGCTGCTTTGAGCATTTTGTGTGTTGGGTGATGCATGACAGTTGATGGCAAGGTATAGTAGCTTACCAAATCTGAAAAAATTAAAGTGTGTATACAACCTGTGTACATATCATAATATGCCTTCAAATAAACAAATATTTGTTTTAGGCAATAGATCCTTAATCCATAAGGATATTTATTGGATTAGATTAATAATATAAAATGCATTTTTCAAATTTTGAACAGGATTTTGTTTTATTGCTCTTAGGCCCTATACTACTTATTGGAAGAAGAGCACACTAGCCCAACACAATTATAAGGCAAACTTCTCTATCAGAGTCCAGATAATTACTTTACCCCGTTCTGAATGTATGAATGGTATAAGGAATGCACAGTAACAAAAAAAAATTACTACTAAATGGAGTGATAGTTGGCGAGCGGGATTATGGGTACAATAAATATTATATTAGAACCGCCACCACTTTACAACAAACCATTTGAAAGTGAGTTGTTTCACTTGGAAGTACTGTTATCACTGAGAACTGTAACTGACACTCCCCAGTGACCAAGGAATCATCTGGCTTATGGAGCGCAGCAAAACCCCACTAAGACTGAGCGTCTGGTGTTTACATTGTTTGTGGCCTGGGAAGAACTTAAAATCCTGGACTACTTCAGAGCTGTATACAAAATTACATCATATTTATATAGGTATACTACTGTTTTTATAAATTATTTTAACACAGGGGTTATCAATGCTTTAATAAAGAAGGGAAGGAATGGTATTTATATGTAGCTAACCAAAGAGGAAATATATGTGCATTTGTCTTAAGAAAGAAAGGCAATATAGGTCAATAAAAACATCTTAATTACAACCATTACTTTTTCCGGCCTATGGCCTGGGTCAGTTTTTTTTATTCAAGCCATTAATTTTCCACTACTGGCTTGCTAGGAATGTCCTAGCTTCATATGCCTTATAATTTAACTTAAGATTAGGACAGGCACAGCATACAGTCTCTGGCCGTTAATTTATCCATGTGAAAAGGTAAACCCACATTTCACCAATGATAAATTTTTTCGGCCATGCCAGGAGTCGAACACGGGACCCTTAGCTCAGTTGGCACACACACTACTGAGCTAAGGTGTCGGATTGACAAAAATATCTTATTCAACTAACCAGTTAGTTCTGTTCCACTGTCCACAGTAAAGCAGTCTACAATACCACTTTGAGGAAGAAACCAATGACGAAATTCCTCTTCTGTGAAAATGGGAGCGAGATCAAACCTTTCCAAAAACTGAAAAATAGAACTATTATTACTAAAAATAGAATTATTATTATTCAAAATAATTAATTATGTTGTGGAAAATCCATTAAATACTAATTCATAAAACGTACAAAAAACTTTAAGACTTAACTAAAATCAGTTAAGATTGTCATTTGAAACTTATTTAAACTCAGTTTTATAATGGAAAAAAGAGGTGATTGTTGAATTTGAAAAATTAAATAAATTAAAAAGTTAATGAAAACATATATAAATAATGTATCATTAAAAATAAGTGAGCTCCTAAAAAATACTATTTGAACAGATTCTATCATTGTTGTAATTTGTGCAAGATGTAACATTGAACTGAATTGTTTGACTATATTTTTGATTTAATTCAACTCTGTATTCTGATGTGTTTAACTTTGTATCTAATGAGTGCATAAATAAATAGTGAATCTTGGCTGTTGTAAATTTATTAACAATTAATATTTCTCAATTAACTTCCATTAGAAAATTTGAGATTAAAAACCAAGGATGTCTTTTTACTCATAAATCTGGGGGGAACTAATGGTAATTCTGATATTCAAACAATTTATCAAAATATAAACTCATAGCATTTGCTTTACATTCAAATGTAAATGTATATTTTAAAATATTATGTGTCTCTAAATTGAAATAAGCATATTTATATTGTTTGCATTTAATTTATAATCTAGTATTGATTCTAAGAGTGTGATCACTGACTTTTTTAATTGGTGTAATTCTGTGTTTGTTTATTGCATTTTGATACATTTTTCATTGCTGCTATTGGAAAAGGAGGTAATGGTTGCCCCTGGAAGAAAATTGATTGTTACCGCGTAATCCCCCAATGTAAGTTTTATTCTATCTAAACTCATCAGGAAATAGAGTGAAATGAGCGACGCAACTTCCTGAAAGGGGAAACCAAAAAACACAAAAGCGAGAAAATGGAAATTTGCAAAGAATTATAGGACACAGTGATAAGAACATGTAAAAGAGATGTATTATGTATATATATATCCAAGGACCTTTTTCTGTGTTTGTCTTTTATGTTCCATCTATGTGTCCTATCATTCTTTACACATTTCCATTTTCTCCCTTTTGTGTTTTTTTGGTTTTCTCTTTTAAGAAGTTGTGTTGCGCGTTTCACTCTTTTCGCTGATGGGTTTCAATAGAATGTAACCTAGGTCGAGAGAAGGGGCGGTTACAATTGATTTTCTTCAATAGGCAACCATTACCTCTTTGTCTAATGAAAGCAATGGAAAGTGTGAACTGTGTTCTTTCCATTGTAAAAACCACATTCTGTCTACACCTTTTATATGTTTCTAACCACCTTTACTGTAACTACTTTTAAAAAAAAATACAATTAACTCATAAAGGGAAAAGATAGATGTATAGATATTTTGATACATTTGTGATAATTTGATTTATCTGTTAATTTGTAATATAATTTAATGGATAAAAACAACTTTATTTGTTTTTGTAAAAATAATTATGTGATCATTATTATTTATTTTATTTATTTAGCACCGCATCTTATTACCCATTCGGGTTATACGCTTAAGTACTAATTACACTAATGGGCTAGGAATTGTGAAGGTTGAATATATAGGAAGTGAACCCCGAATTTGTGTGGAGGGAGAGCAGAAAACCACCCCCAGTTCACCTGAGCGGGATTCAAACCTCAATCGTCCAAGTCCTTGGTAGTCTATCTTAACATGAAACTAGCACGTTAGCTAACTACACCACCGAGGAGGGTGTGATCATTATTCATTTATTTCCGTTACAGTAGGTTTACTACAGTCCACAAATACAAAATAAAATCAGTATCATTTAAAGTTATATAAAGAATAAGCAAAACAATTTTTATTTTCTAACCCTGGCTATTTCAATCTTTTGAAAAGATTAATTTTCTATTTATATTTTGTTGAAAACCCATTTTGCTTATAAGCCTTAAAAATTAATTAGTTTTAGTAAATGTTTAATTATGGAATGTTTAAAGAAAACATATATTCCTTCAAATGACTGTTCTTGATTCCCCATAAATCTCCTACCCCACCTAACTGTATCACCTGCACAGCACCCCCAGTGTTCAAACTCACAAGCCGTCACTGATAGTGACCCACACAAGATTTTAATAATCACAACAAAATTTCTTAAATACTAATTGTATTTGTTTAAAACTACACTCTAGACTAAAATTTACATTTATTGTGATTTTATTTCCAATATCTATATGCATCTCAGGATATATGCATGTGTGAGTACTTAAACATATTGGTTCTTGTCAGATTTTAGAAGTTTTTCCAACTATATTCAAATCTGGGAACTTGATATTTTAATTTAATTCAATATCAGGGAAAGGAAAGTGCATTAAATTTTTTGGCAAATTTTTATAATACCAACTCTTCTTGTTTATTGATTTCATTTGCTCATTAAAAGAACTATCAGCATCAGAAGTCTTTAATATGAAAGTTAGAGATAATTAAAGATTTACTGGACAAGTTTATAAGATTTGCAATAAGCATCGTGAAAAATAAAATACTAAAAAATATTTGTGGATTTGTCAGTACACAGAACCAATTTTCCTTTTATACATTTTAAATTTCAGACTTATAGTAGACACATATTGGGAGTACAATAGCAAACTGCACAGTTAAAGAAGTGGCGGTCATGAAATATTTCTAGATATTTTAATGGTAATTTTGATAAAGCAAGTTGACATGTTGAGTAAACAAGCTCTAAATTAGTCAGAGGAGATTGATATTATAAATTAATATGATTTTTGGTACTATAAACATTCTTGGTGTTAGTGAGTCATTCTCAATAAAAATACTTCACTAGTATATAAGCCAATAAATGGAGAATTATATAGAGATCACAAGAAAATCATTGATATTTTAATATTTATGTTAAGGAATTAGGGATGAGGGCCATTATATTTGTCAATCCAAACTGCTTGAGTCCTGCCAGTCAAAATCTGGATCTATCATGTGATGTTTTATCAATTAACTTACTTACTCTATGGCACTCGAAAGTTAATTGCCGCACTTACAAAAAGTATGCATCCTATCCCATCCAGTCCACCTCATTACACCCGATCTTATCTTTTTCAGGTACATTATAATGTTATCCTCACAATTTAGCTCTAGGTCTTCCCAATGAGACTTCCAATTAGGTTTGCTAGTCAGCAGCCTTAACAAGGTTTTAGAATCTCCCACTTGCACTGCATTTCCTGCCCACTGTAACTACCGGACTTGATTATCCTTAACACTGTCTTGTGATGAGGCCCCTTCCCTACTCGCTTGCATTATCCTAATAGCATACTCTAAGGCTGGATTAAAAAAAATGGGGAATGTGCATCTCCATTATGTATTTTAAAACTAGCTGATTTCCAACACAACCTGTACCCTGCCAAATGTATCAGTCAAACTTACTTCAATTAGCATGACAAGTTTTTGGAGTATCCCAAATTCAGCTAAAATTTAATATAATCTATTTCTCTTACCTGAATGGCAAGCCTTTTTAAAAACCATTTGTAATAGATGACACATCATGTTATATCCCACTTTTCTCTCTCTAAAATTTGCCGACTAGTAAGAATCTGATCTTTTTTTTTATAGAACTTGTTCACCTTAAAAATTCCTAAATAACATACACAATTCAAACATCATAAGCATTAAGTAACCTTTATGCAATAATTTTATAACTAGCCAGATTAGATCAAATTACATCACTTACCCCTGCTACAAGTTTATGGGCACGCGGCAAATCATTTTCAGTAAGTTTCCTGAAACCTGGTGTTTTGGTCTTCTCTGGCAACTTGTAAAGTTTTAAAGTTCGCTGTAAAGTCATGTTACGACTGAGATGAGAAAACTTTACCTCTATCAACTTTTTGGGATTCAAGGAACGGTGCCAATACCTAGGACACATTTAAAAAAGATAAAAATATTAAATGAATAAAAACATTATGTATGTGAATTAATTGAAGAATTTTTTCGATTTAATTGGTTAGGTCTTGGTATTGAGTGTTATCGAACATGTGGTCTGACCAAGGTGGAGCAAGAAAAGGACTTTGTGTTGGGGTAGAGTGGCTATAACAGCTGGTGAGTTAATTTATGTAAGACTACGTGTTCTTCAAATTAGAAGAAAATGACCAATTTAATTTTATTCTATCTATTTTGACTAGGCTTAGTACTTACAAAACATACCTAGCTTAACTTATGTTCTCAATAATAACCCAGAGAAAACATTCAGTTTATATATGTTCTTTCACAAACAATAAACTAAATATGTACACTCCGTCGAGATTGAAAGGTAGCAACCTATTCAGTCAGCCCGCGAGGTATGATATACCTCCACAAATGACTGCAGAATAGTTTTTCTAGCTACGCCCAAGGCCTAAGTTAGAGAAGGCCTTAAGTCATTAAATTAATTCTTGACTGTTGGGAAGTAGTGATGGGGGAGGGGTTATGTCTTTTTGCGATACCCAAATGGTTTGATTTACTAAATTAATTTTACTTTATTGTTCTGATAATGATAAAATCAATCATTAATCTTTACATACTAAGTTAATTAATTATGTTTGCACTCATTAACATACAGGCTGGTATTTTTTTTTAGCTATTAAAAGTTTAAACACGTCAAATGTTATTTGGGCCTTGTTACCCACATTGATTGGTTTTACATGGGAACATAAAGGAAGTCTCCCCTTTTCCAGAATCTTCAATACTGTTTATAGCCAATTATAAATTTATTAATGATTAATTATTATATTCCACACATGTAACGTAAATAACAGAGTAACTCTAAAAGGTTTTTACTTAATTTGTAAGAAGCTGAGTTTAAAAAAAAACTTCTGTAATTTAAGGGTCCCAATCCTAATTTAAAATATTTTATATTATTTCCGTGTGGACAAAAAAAAATTGATAAAATCTCGTCCATTGGACTTATTTTAGTTATAAAAGTGAATTTATTTGTTTCTTCAAAGTTATTATGACTGTGTATAACTTTGTGGGGGTATAGTTCAATTCCATACATTATTTAATGTTACCATAGCGGCTATAACTATTAGTAAAACGTTTTAATAATTAATACTTTCGTTGAGAAAAGGTGTGGTTTATTAAGATTTGCGTTGATTATCATCATTTTATAATAAAATTAATGTATAATGTCAACTGTGATTATGTCTGTCAAATCTATTTTTTACTAAATCAATTCTGGAAATCCAAACAACAAAATTGGCCATCTCGTAGGCAAGTAATAATACAATATCAGAGTGAGGAGGTTTAAATAATAATTGTAAAGCAAGGATAAATATTGTTTTGTTTTACGAGATTAAAACCACTTTACATATACCTCTGCATTTTTAAGGTTTGGAATATAAAATATATTCAAGTAAAAATATATTGTAGTTCTGTACTATATTTAAATATATCTGTCTATAGCCAAGGATACTTGGAATTTCACAACCTATTGTGGTGCATTTATTTCTATTAATCAGGATGTCTGCTAAGAGAGGATTTTGCATACATACAGTCAGGGTTTGATTTTCTTTTAAAGATACGGCCGGATTTATTTATCTCTGGAACCATTTAACCAATTGCGTATGCGGTTTTACATTTGTACTGGACCATCCAGGAAGGTTTGAGCATTATTTGTGTATAATCAGGTGTTTCGGTGTGAGTCCCGGTGAAGGGTCAACCGAATGTTTGTATACATTTATGGGACAACACAATTACATTGGGGTACTTTTTATTATTCTTTAGTGTATTTATCAGATAGTAAAATCCAGAGTTAACTATAGGAGAATATTTTTAAGTAACATAATAGTACCTATTTCAATCATATTTACTACTAATAACTGGGGGATAGTGATTAAAAAGACACAAATTAAAGGTGATGTAACCACATTTGCTTGGAGGGAAGTTGGGAAACAATTTAGAAAAAAGTGTCTCAATATTCCCGGCAAGCACCCTGGTTCATCCATCACTGAAAATGGACCATATAAGATTTTTTTATGTCCGCATGAATACCGAAGCAGTATAATATACATCCTTTACCATATTTCCAAGAATATTTATTTTACTTTGTAATTTTGTTTAATATAAGATGTTAAATATTTTATTTTGTGAGTATTTCGAATAGATATCACACTGGTCTATTATCTATTATTAACTTGGGGCTTTCTCTTTTAAGTTCAATCAATAATGTTTTTATCACAATGAGATTATCAAAAACTCTCAGACCCGCCCCCGTGGCATAGTTAGCTAATGAACTAGTTTCCTGTTTAGCTCGACTGACAAGGATGTGGAGTTCGAGTTTCTAATCTCTCTCGGGTAGTTTTTCCTAAGTGGTTTCACACTCTCCCTCCACGCAAATGCGGGTTCAGTTCCTCTAACTTCAACATTTCGATTCCTAACCCATTAGAGTAATTAGTACTTAGGCGTATTACCAAAACGGGTAGTAAGACGCGCTGCTAAAAAAACAAAACAAAAAAACCTACCCTCAAAAATTGCTTTAAACACTCTTTTCTTTTCCTATTAATTTAAAATTGACTATATGAAGGTTACCTAAGAAACAGTGAGGTTTTCCTGGCACTCAAACACATTAATAAATAGTTAGTTTTATGTGAGCTGGCTGGCCGTGAATGTCCGCGTATAGAGTAAAATAGTTAAATGGAGCTTGTCTAAAAGGAGGGTTGGAACACATTATTCACTCCATTAAATCATGCAATAGCAAAATACTGATTCCAATGCAGTTAACATTCATACATCTTCTAAAAATTTATGTTTTTCAGTAAGCCAACAGTTATTACTCCTTCCAAGTTAATTTCAAGAACAAATAAATGATGTATTTTGTAGGCTGCATTACTACTTATATGTTAAAATCTCATACTCCTCAAATAATTATTGGTAACATTATTATTACTATTATTATAAATGTTTTCTAAACCAAGAATCATAAAAGAGCATGGTTTACAGATTTATTTAACCTACAGATAGTGTGACAGCTTAGCTCAATCGATTTCATGTTTTTATACTGATTTAGGGACACTAGGTTCGATTCCTGACACCGTGGAACATTCATTTTTAGTGAAACATTTGTTTCTTCTTATAGCCTGATAACCTAATGGACGGGGATGTTGTGTCTTTTCAAGTTTTAAAATAGTAACAAAGTAGTGTGCTGATTTTATCACTCGGTTCAGAAAATGCACGTCAGATAGCTCAAATACATTTATAAAATTAAACCTTAGGATGCTACGTGTCTCTCTAAGTGAGATCGGTTATGACTTATTAAACAAAATATGAAAACTTAAGGTGTACTGATTTATATTAAATATAACTTTAGCTTTAACTAAGAACCAAAACTATTGAAAACAAACTTTCAGCAATATCTCTATATTATTATTATTAGCACGCACTTACGCTAATGTGTAATGGTAGGGTGATTGTGAGATGAAATGGAGGACCTACAGTTTAACGTGGAATCCGAACCAGCCTGGCATTCCCCACATTCACAAGATGTATTGTCAGAGGTGAAGGAAGGGTTTGGTGATCAGATAAATCTATGCCGGGACCGAGGATTGAACACCGGCCGCCAGCATAGAAGTCTGACACCTTACCCCTAGACTGCCATGTCACCTACTATTATATCTCTATAACTTAATAATCTGCGTTGTTTGGCTAGTTTTCATTCTTTGTGCATTATTAAGGATCAAGTGTGCATTTGGTGCAGGTTATTTGGATTTCGTGCCAAAGCTCACCATCCTCTTCTCGCTTATGTGGTTCTGCTCCATCGAAAGTTGTCGGCAGGTGGCATTCATGAGTAAAAGTACCGAGTGAGAGCAATATATAAATATTTTGAAAAGTATCATTTGCATATAAATAAAATCATTTTTACAGTATAAAACATTTGTTTTTAAATATTCCTTTTTTTCAGTGTTTTCCCAACATTTTTAAAATTCCGTTAATAAGACTGTTTAAAAAAAATGAAAATATATGCACACTATTATATTAAGATATTTTATGTTAGTATATATTTGAAACCGTCACGGTAAAAGCTTTTAAAAAATACCCTGCATAATTGGGTAAAAATAATAATAATCAAACATATACCTACTATTTTTTTAATGACTCACAAATTCCATTTGTATTTTTTTCAAAATTGGTAGCAACCCATTTCATGTGGGCACATTATCACTTAACTGGAACCCATGTTTTGGCTTTATATGTCTAACCGTTCATATGTTGAGATCTGTGTGGGACCGAAAAAAGATATATAGCTTGAGTTTTTAATAAGAGTATCATTCTTGCTACGGAACCCAAAAAATGAGTTGTGATTGAGTGTAACTTATGTGTGTTAATTTTTTAAATTCTATCATAATTTGTATAGATATATTATTATAGTTTAAAAACTATTGTATACCAACAATGTTTTATTATTTTTTTATTCTTGTCGTTTATGAATATTTTAAATATATTTGTAATAATGACTTGAGTTAAAACATGTAGACTACACGTTGCTATGAAGAACTATTAATAACCTAAACCATTAATTTTTGTCTACATTTTTATTTATATTCAGATACATATTTGATACAATTTAACACGTGTAGGCCTTAAATCAGTTACACTAGTAATAATATGACAAATAAGTTATAACAATTATGAATGTGTCTAAAAAATTTACAAACATATTTCGAAAAATTTTCTTTATACATATTGATATCTTGGATCTTAACTATTAGTTAAAACCAAGCCAAAGTCGATCAATTTTTCGTGAGCATTAAAAATACGTAGCACAACTTCATTCGGAGGGGAAGTAAACCACTTAACCGATTGCATTGTAGTTTTTCTTTTTTGGTAGGATATTAATCCAGGCATGTTTTTGCATGATAACTAAGGTGTTTTATAGTGAGTTGCAATGAAGTTCCTACAGGCTATATTCTCTGTTGCCTAATATTTATGGTTCATTTTACTCCATTGTTGTAATTTGACGATTTGCAGCAATGTTTGATAAACGAGCCTGGTGGTAGTGGAGTCGGTTTTAAACCGAGATCTAGTGGAAGTTGAATGCGTGGCGTTGGAGTCTGTCTCCAGGTGATGTTCCTTTAGGCCTGGCAGTGAAAAGTTTGATGTTCACAATATTCTGAGTATTGTAGAAATATTTTTATTTGCATGATCGTATTTTTAAAACCAGCTATATCGTTAGTAAGCTCATGGGTGTGAACTAATAAAAACTTTAATTTTTAAATGTCAATTGATCTTAAAAATAACTGACAATATCCACGTAAACATAAAGTGCAATACTATAGACTTTGTTAATATGCTATTGCTCTTTAGTTTTCCACTTGTTATAACTTTTCATTGCCAAACAAGATTCATAATATTATATCCACTTCACATCTGTTTATTTGAAGTTTCAGAGATTGTAATGAAAACTAAAATATTCTATATTCAAAAGCATTCAAAGAAACGTAGACATTTTATCATATTGCAATTTTCCATGCTAAAACGAAAGGGATAATATACTCAAGAAAAAATGTTAAAATATATGTATATATCAAACAAAATTAACAACCGCGTCTTACTACCCGTCTGGGCTATACGCATATTAATACACTAGTGAGTTATGGTAAAGTAGGTTGAATTTAATGTGGATGTATCTATATTTACATGGAGGAAAGGTTCAAAACAATTCATGAATAAACAACCTCAATAGGCTCGGCTGAGATTCTATTCCTAACCTCCCCATCATATACAAATTGGACTAGAATGGGAAGATATTTAAATACTTGTAATATGGTTCGTTTAGCAACTAATTGATTGTTTGCCTTTATATATTAGTTATCTTATCAAACAGAAGTGGGTCTCTATTTAGCTCAAAGGTTGGCTCCACTTGGCTGGTCTGTATAAGCATATCTTAATCCTCAATATCAATTTTCCCAATCCCATAAATTATGGTTGCTATTTAGTTTTCTTTGCGAGTCTAACTTTACTATAAGGTCCTTACTAATTATGTATCGTTCTTGGCTACGATTCAAGGGAGAGGTTTAAGAAATCATGTTTGAATTTGAGTTGAGCTTAAAATATTAATTTTTTCGATGGGTTTGCCTTGTAACATTCCATCAACTACTGTTGTAAGTGGTGTATCAGGCGTTCTTTCTTAGGCAAATATTTGTTTTTTCACCAACGCGTCTCACCACCCGTTCGGTTTGGAAGCCATTCCCTCTTCAGTTGCAACCTTCTGAGAGTGATTTTGTTGAAATAAGCCTACTATTGTACAAAATAGCTTTACAGTAGTAAAAAGTAAGATTGCTTTGGACACACTGTTCAATACTTCAATAAAAATATTTGTTGAGTGAAATTATAATATATTTCTTAATTATTTTCAAATTTGTTAACCGTCAGTTTGGCTGAGGTGGTAACGTGACATTCTCTTGATCTAGAATTCAGGTGTCAAATCCTGTGGCTTCCAGTTTTTTTTTTAAATTTACGGATAAAAACCTTTCATTTATAATTATTGTATTAATCAGCATATAATTTGTTTTAAATATTTTGTTTAGAAGTATATAATGTATTTGAGCATACATAGAATACCACAAAACTCTTATTTAAAATAGTTTAACAAGGTAGTAAATTAAAAATCAGTAGATTAATTTTGAAATTTTGTATGAAGGTGATTATTTAAAAATTAAATTAATGGGCTTATGATATAAAAATATACACATTTAAAAATAAGGCTATGCAAGCAAATTATTAATTGCATAGTAAAACCATTTAGTGTATATTTATGTTTTAAAAATTGTTGTGAAAATAAAATAGTATTTTACTGAATTCAAATCATTAACAAGTGATTTTTTATTCCTACATAAAATTTAAGCATCGTACTGTAGATGGAATTGATCTTTTGAACTTCTGAGCTTCAGACAAGCACACTTTCAAGTGAACTAAAAAACACACATGAAATATTCTAAGAGTTTAACTCATACTTATATAACCTGAGACATTTTTGAGACAATAAATTTAGATGCGATCAAATGGAAGATGAATTCCTAATAAAACCAAACAAATCAAACTACATGATGCACTCAATACAATAATAGTGTTTACTTTCAGTTACGTATCTTGTAGAATGGCGGATTGTGGCATCCCTTCAATTTAATCCTTTGGTACGACAAGGTTTTACAGTGTTGTCAGATTGAAAACTCATTCGCAAGCAAAACAACACCTCACCGACTCGCACGAGATTAGCAACTTTAAAAGTTAGCTCTGTTTTGGTAAAGCCCGAGATTTGTGAGATCATGAGTAGCGAAGGTTTTTTTTTCAAGTTTCAAAATTAGGGGTTACGGTGTAGCCAACACTATTTTCTGTCATACCACTATCTACATTCTACGCTGTTCGCATTGTGTGTATAGCTGTAGCCCAAAACCTCAAACCTTACCCGACTACTGCTCTCTTTCCCCATCGTGGACAGTAAAACAATAGGCCTATTTGGAGATTGGAATAGGGGATGAACAAAGTTATTCAAATTTTAACAACAAGCGAAGTTGACCAAAATAACTGATCTATTTGTTTTCTGGTGTAATAGATTTTATTTTATTTAATCTACGGTGTGCGTATAACTCGAAAGGGTAGTAAGACGCGGTGATGGTTGTGATGATAATGATAATAATAATAAAAAAAATAATGATAATAACAAATAATAATAATAATAAATCATAATAAATAATAATAAAAATAATAATAAATAAATAATAATAATAATAATAATCTACAGTGACCTTAAGGGTGGAACTTAAAATGACTTTGCGTGCCATTAGTGTCGTGTGTTGGTCATTTCTGCCCTACTTGACAGACAATACCGGTCTCGCAAGGTGTTTGGCTGGGGAGAACTGCCTGGTTAGTCACTAGGTCTGACATCACCTATTTTTACAGCTCAAACATTTCAAGACTAAGAAACCTGGGCTGAAGGGTGAATCCCGGTCTAGTGTACTAAGGGAGGTTTTTATTAAATAATATCCCACTATAATCAAATCTATCCTAATAACGTGCGGGTAAGTTTGCTAACAAGGCTATATTACTACTGATTACACCATTATAGTTATGTGTAATCCCCAGACGTTAAATAAGACGCAAATCAAAGAAACATTTATTTTTTGATAAATTAGTATACAATATATACAAAACTTGCTAACAAAAAAAGGTATTTATAGTTATTACCTCACTGTGAGAGACCCTAAAACTATAGGTAATTTATAACTAATGGTCTATTTATTTGAGGTATTTAACATGCACTTTATGCACAGAGTGATTATATCAGCAAACGAGAATTTCTATGAACGATAGCTAGAGGGTGTAATAAATAATTCACTAATGAAATAAACCAAGCATTGTGACCAATAAAAAAAAGGAAAAAGAAATAATTCAAAAAAATAAAATCTTCGGGGTGTCCTCTGGGGGGGAATGCACTGGGTAAGGGACTATGTTAACAAACTGTACTTTGAAGTCTCCCTCCTCTCTCTACTTCTCACCTGATTTGGCGCTGCGGATTTCCACGGCTCGTCCAGGTCACTGTCCAACACGGTAGCCTCCAGGATCTTCACCAACCACGTGAGGGGCAAGGGGTTTCCGATCAAAGAATATGTCGCGATAAAAAAAATATTTATAGGTGTATAATAAATAAAAAAAGATCCTGGGAATAGTATTTTCTAGGTTATAACCTAGACCTTTAATATAGCTGAGAATAAATTGTTGCCCTGCCTACCAGACGTCACGGTAAAATTATAACTCTAACCCTTATAAGGTAATCTAGACATAAAACAGGAAAAGAGCTTTCTTAGCTTAGGTGAAAAAAAATTATTATAAAATGACAAAAAAAAATAGAAAAAACAAAAAAACTGTGGCTTTGCACGGTCCAGAACTCTGTGGGTCTTCTGGGAAGGTAACTAATCGGTGAGAATCTGGAACTATAGAGCGGTCTGGTAGAAAAAGAAGAGAAGAATGACGAGATTTTGAAGTGTCTTTAGAGTGAAAAAAAAATTAGCTGATGGAGGATGTAGAGAAATGTAGTAGAATATCACCCTGACTTTTCGGTAGACTCTCTGAATTACTGAGTAGCCGACGAGGAGGGCAGCAAATTGTCCTTTGGCGAGGACTGTTGTTCTTTCTTCCTCTTGAACCATGATTCAGCACCGGTCCACTCAAACTTTACCCTTAAAACTTTATTTTATTTCCCAGCATCCCTATAACACATCATCTTACTTAGTCACCATTTAGCGTTCACCCCCTCTTCTCGCGCCTTTTCCACTTCCAGGTATCATTTTAGCGAGCTTTGATAAGGCCCCTCGAGTAGCATAAGATAAAATATTTGAAAAAACAGGTTAGTGATATAAGGAAAATTTGCAAGAAAAATCAATTAATCAGGAACAGGAAAGACAGAAATAAAATGGGTTTGATGAAGTTGAGAATTCAGAATCATAAATATGGTCAAGGTCAGAATTTGGCAAAAACATCCCATTATCAGGTCGGGTGGGGAGCCATCAACACAAACCATATGTTCATTATGCTCACTCCCCCCGTACGAAAGTATTTTGTCACTTGGGTACGGAGAGGGGCATGCGAGGTGGGGTTGTCATCCAAAAGTCAGAGTGCCGGGCATAAGCGTTGTCTTCACTTCTTCTCGGTCCGCGCAAGCGCAGTGAGGACCGGCCCAGGTATTTGATCCTGTCATCTGCAACTTTGCTGGTTTCCTCTTATGCCACATGAAAATATTAGATTGTAATTAATCCTCCAGGTAAGTCCAGGTAAGTACGTGTTCAGCTAAGTTTATAATATACTTAAAGAATGTTCTGGACTGCGCAGAGTTTACAAAGAGTCATGAAAATAAATATAAATAATAACATTGAATTTAACAAAGTGTTTAAACTGCGTTAGTTCGTAGTAGTCCGCTAGGAGCGGTAAATGCCTCCTTTACAACCAAAGCAGATCAGCTCTACCAACTAAAATTAATTTTACTAATAATAATTTAATATTAAACACAGAAGCTAATGGAACTTTGTGACAAGGGCCTTCCAATTCTGCCGGGAAAGGTATTCTCACACACCTTCCAGAGTTCTCTTAAATGCCAAAATCGATTTGGGACTGACAACTTTACTTCCTCTCGAATGAAGTTGTGCCACGTATTTTAACACTCAAGATAAATAGATCGACTTCGGCTGGGTTTTAACTAATAGTTAGGATCCAAGATATCAATCTGTATAAAGAAACTGTTTCGAAATATGTTTGTAAATTTTTTAAACATAATCATAATTATTATAACTTATTTGACATATTATTATTATTGTAACCGATTGTAGGCCTACACATGTTAAGTTGTATCAAATATGTATCTGAATATAAATAAAAATGAAGAAAAAAATTAATGGTTTGTGTTATTAATAGTTCTTCATAGCAACGTGTAGTCTACATGTTTTAACTCAGTCATTATAACAAATAAATTTAAAATATTCATAAACGACAAAAATACAACCTTTAAGAGAATAAAACATTGTTGGTATACAATAGTTGTTAAACTATAATAATATATCTATACAAATTATGATAGAATTTAAAAAATAAACACACATAAGTTACACTCAGTCACAACTAATTTTTGGGTTCCGTAGCAAGAATGATACTCTTATTAAAAACTCAAGCTATATATCTTTTTTCAGTCCCACACAGATCTCAACATATGAACGGTTATACATATAAAGCCAAAACTTGGGTTGCAGTTAGTGATAGCGTGCCCACATGGAATGGATTGATAGTAATTTTGAAAAAAATACGAATAACATAGGTATACGTTTTATTATTATTATATTTACCCAATTATGCAGTTTTTTTTTCTAAAAGCTTTTACCGTGATGGTTTCAAATATATTTACACATATAAAATATTTTAACATAATAGTATGCTTATATTTTCATTTTTTTTAAACCAACAATCTCATAAACAGAATTTTAAAAATGTTGGGAAACACTGAAAAAAAGGAATATTTAAAAACAAATGTTTTATACTGTAAAAATGATTTTATTTATATGCAAATGATACTTTGCGAAATATTTATATATTACTCTCACTCGGTACTTTTACTCATGAATGCTGCCTGCCGACAACTTTCGATGGAGCAGAACCACATAAACGAAAAGAGGATGGTGAGCCTTGGCACAAAATCCAAATAACATGCACCAAGTGCACACCTGATCCTTAATAATGAGCAAAGAATGAAAACTAGCCAGACAACGCAGATTATTAAGTCATAGAGAGATTGCTGAAAGATTGTTTTATAAGAGTTTTGGTGCCTAGTTAAAGCTAAAGTTATATTTAATATAAATCAGTACACCTTAAGTTTTCTTATTTTGTTCAATAAGTCATAACCGATCTCACTTAGAGAGACACATAGCATCCTAAGGTTTCATTTTATAAATTTAATTTGAGGTATCTGATGTGCATTTTCTGAACCGAGTGATAAAATCTCACACTACTTTGTTACTATCTTAAAACTTGAAAAGACACAACATCCCCGTCCATTAGCTTATCAGGCTATAAGAAGAAACAAATGTTTCACGAAAAATAAATGTTCCACGAGGTCAGGTATCGAAACTAGTGTCCCTAAATCAGTATAAAAACATGCAATCGATTGAGCTAAGCTGTCGCACTATCTGTAGGTTAAATAAATATGTAAATCGTGCTCTTTTATGATTCTTGGTTTAGAAAGCATTTATAATAATAATAATAATAATAATAATAATAAAACTAATAAGGTTACCAATAATTATTTGAGGAGTATGAGATTTTAACATATAAGTAGTAATGAAGCCTACAAAATACATCATTTATTTGTTCTTGAAATTAACTTGAAAGGAGTAATAACTGTTGGCTTACTGAAAAACATAAATGTTTAGAAGATGTATGAATGTTAGTTGCATTAGAATCTTTATTTTGCTAGTTTATGATTTAATGAAGTGAATAATGAGTTACAACCCTCCTTTTAGACAAGCGCCATTTAACTATTTTACTCTATATGCGGACAGTGCGTATAACCCGAACGGGTAGTAAGACGCGGTGCTGATAATAATAATAATAATAATAATAATAATAATAATAATATATGCGGACATTCACGGCCAGCCAGCACACATAAAACTAACTATTTATTAATATGTTTGAGTGCCAGCAAAACCTAACTGTTTCTTAGGTAACCTTCATATAGTCAGTCTTAAATCAATAGGACAAGGAAAGAGTGTTTAAAGCAATTTTTTAGTGTAGATTTTTTTTAGCATCGCGTCTTACTACCCGTTTTGGTAATACGCCTAAGTACTAATTACTCTTATGGGTTAGGAATGATAAAGGTTGAAGTTAGAGGAAGTGAACCCGCATTTGAGTGGAGTGAGAGTGTAAAACCATTTAGGAAAAACCACCCCCAGTTCACCCGACCGAGATTCGAACCTCGATCTCCCCGTCCTCAGCAGTCGAGCTAAACACGACAAGCGTGTTAGCCAACTACGCCACCAAGGCGGGTTTATGTGGTTATAAATATCCTAGATAAAATATAAACAACATCCATCCGAAACTTTAACAGTGACTCGAACCCCAAAAACTAGATCTATCATACTACAATTTCCCTAGTTGATATCCTACAGAATAGAATTAACTAAGGAATCAGTTGTTGACAAAGACAAATACCCTTTGGTCCTTCACCGAGACTCACAATACAAAACATGATTAAATCATTCTAAAACTTGCTTGGATATATATTCTAAAAAACAAAAAACAAAAAAAAACTACATTTAAATCGGTTAAGTGGTTCCATATATACAAATATCCGGCTGGCCCTTCACCGGGGCTCATACCAAACCGGGCGATTATAATTATTATTCTAAAAAATGCCTGGGTAAATACTCTACAGAATAATCAATATTACACCACAGTAATCGTGTGGTTTCATAGATATAGTCAAATAGCCGGCTGGCACTTCACCGGGACTTACATCAATACACCCAATTATAATTACTATACTAAAAAATTCCTGGATAAATACACTAACGAATAATAAAAACTACCCCACAGTAATTGTGTTGTTCCATAAATGTATACAAACATTCGGCTGACCCTTCACCGGGACTCACACCGAAACACCTGATTATACACAAATAATGCTCAAACCTGCCTGGATATTGGTACAGTACAAAAGTAAAAAACGCACCGCAATTGGTTAAATGGTTCCAGAGATAAATAAATCCGGCCGTATCTTTAAAAGAAAATCAAACCCTGACTTTATGTATGCAAAATCCTCTCTTAGCAAACATCCTAATTAATAGAAATAATTGCACCGCAATAGGTTGTGAAATTCCAAGTATCCTTGGTTATAGACTGATACACTTAAATATAGTACAGAACTACAATATATTTTTACTTGAATATATTTATATTCCAAACCTTAAAAATGCAGAGGTATATGTAAAGTGGTTTTAATCTCGTAAAACAAAACAATATTTATCCTTGCTTTTCAATTATTATTTAAACCGCCTCACTCTGATATTGTATTATTACTTGCCTACGACATGGCCAGTTTTATTGTTTGAATTTATAGAATTGATTTAGTAAAAAATAGATTTGACAAAAATAATCACAGTTAACATTATACATTAATTTTATTATAAAATGATAATAATCAACACAAATCTTAATAAACCACACCTTTTCTCAACCAAAGTATTATTTATTAAAGCGTTTTAATAATAGTTATATTATAGCCTCTATGGTAACATTAAATAAAGTATGGAATTGAACTATGCTCCCACAAATTTATACACAGTAATAATATCTTTGAAGAAACAAATTCACTTTTATAACTAAAATATGTCCAATGGATGAGATGTTATCAATTTTTTAAATTAGGATTGGGAATCTTCAATTAAAGAAGTTTTTTTTAAACCCATCTTCTTACAAATAAAGTAAAAAACTTTTAGAGTTAATCTGTTATTTAGGTTACATTTGTGGAATATAATAATTAATCATTAATATAATTTATAATTGGCTATAAACAGTATTGAAGATTCTGGAAAAGGGGAGACTTGCTTTATGTTACCATGTAAAACCAATCAATGTGGGTAACAGTGCTCAAATAACGTTTGACGTGGTTAAAATTTTAATATCTAAAAAATGCCAGCCCATATGTTAATGAGAGCAAACATAATTAATTAACTTAGTATGTAAATATTAAAGATTGATTTTATCATTATAAGAACAATAAAGTAAAATTAATTTAGTAAATCAAACCATTCAGGCATTGCAAAAAGACATAACCCCTCCCCCATCACTCCTTTCCAACAGTCAAGAAATAATTTGCTACCTTTCAATCTCGACAGAGTGTATAAAATTAGTTTTAAAAAATTCGCAAATAAAGAAGAGAATAACTGTGTATAAGCAGTATTAAATTCTACGATATGACTGTCTTGTTTAACTGTTTTTACTCCTCAATAATAAAACCTACTTAGTGTCATAACTAATAATTACTGTACATTTTAATTTATATGTAACTGTTCAAGTCCATAAACTGTTTAAATCTAACATAAGGGGTAATTCTATTTTGAAATTGGCACAAGATTATCAGCTCATTGGCTATATAATTTGGTCAAGAAGTATGTTACCAAAAGCGAGGTTTGGTATTGTTTTGGACATAAACACTCCTAACCAGCTGTTATACCAAGACCACGAAAACTTTGGTCATGAACAGTGCTACCAGCTCAATCGCGAAAACATGCTTAGTTATATTACATTATTTTGTGGGTTCAATCTTAAATATATGTAAAATGATTTTGAAAATATAAAATATTCTAGCTCTATATTAAAGAGAGGTAAATTATTCAAAAATCTAACTATAAAATATTATTTTTATTTCCATATCATAAAATTAGAGATAAAGATAATTTATTACCTGCATGTGCCTACAGGTTTAGGCAGCACAACCCCAGCTGTGTATACAGCTTGAAAAATGCCCACCATGTTGACACGGCGTGTGATCTCACGAATCAAAACAGGAGCCACTCTCTTTGATCGCAGTCTTTTGTGCACACATAGGAAGTTTATCTCAACCATTTTCTGGACACTATGTAAAATAATATTGTAAAATGTCTTTTAACTTTGTTTATTAATGCATAGATTTTTGGTGGAACATCTGCGATAAAAAAATTTAATATTTATTTATATGTTTAGTTAAGAGTAATAAAATTTAAATTATACTGTATAAAACTGATTGTAGTTCTCTACAAAAAGAGATTGCTTGATGAATTATTTCTCTCAAATTTAAAATAGTTTGTAGTCCCCAGGATAGGTTTGAGCAGGAGACACTGAGGTTGTAAGGAAAATTCTTGATCCCCTTTTCGTGAATATCATAAGGGAGTAGTGGTATATTTACAAGTGGGTCTGGATTTATTTTAATTTAATCTGCCATGGATTAGACAACTATTTAAATCAAATGTTTAACTTAAGAAATGGGTACTTTGGCTACTAGTATAATAATGCTAAGTACACTCATAAATCATTTTTGTCTATTCAAGGGTACCTCATAATACTTTATGAATTTCTGTGCAGATGACTAGATCTTTCAGAGCAAACAAATCACATGATCAATTCCACAATTAGTGGTTGGAAAAAAAAGAGCAGTTCAAGAACCTGGGAAGATTGCTGACAAAGTATGCCTACTGCACCAAGAAAATTAGGTCAAGGACCATTATGGCCAGAGAATCTTTCAACAAGAAGAGGTTACTGGTGACTACCAAGTTGAGTTTGGATCTGAGGAAGAGACTGATAAAATGCTACATTTGGAGTATTGCACTGTTTGGAGTAGAAAATAAAAAATAAATTCTTGGAGAGCTTTGAATGTGATGCTAGAGAATACTTGAGAAGATCAGGTGGACAGACAGGGTGACAAATCAAGTCCAAATAAGAGTGGGTGAGAAGAGAACCACTTTGGATGTTATTCTTCGGTGCAAAGCAAACTGGATCAGACACATCCTTAGGAGGAACTCTCTTCTTCTGCAATACATCATAGAAGGAAAGGTTGAGGGAAAGAGGAGCTTGGGAAGGAGGAGTATAAAATATTGGATGACTTGAAGGAAAGAAGAAAATTCTGGGACCAGAAGAAGGCAGAGTACAGGGTCCATATACGGCCTAAGTTCGCTGACAAAAGGAATGAATGTCATAAATAGGACATCTAATAATAATAGCAAACAAAGTGGTGAAAGTTGTAGTTGGGGTCCAAGAAATTAATGTACTCAAATATTAAATAGACATAATGTCAAATATTAAATAGACATAATGACCAATTTCAATATTCCAAGAAGATTTTTAGAGAAGTGTTGTAAGCATTTATTCTTTCTACAAATAATACAAATAATTCTTGGGCATGAGACACATCAAAACTGCTTTGCAAAAATAAAATGCTTCACTAATATTGGATCTGAGGCTAATAAATCTTACTCAGATTACAAATAGATTAATAAGTTTTGTTTTCAGCTAAAATACAAGTGTGCATATTGTGTAACTTAATATACAATAATTTATCTTTATATATGATTAATTGGATTAATTTTGTTTAATTAATTGAATTGTAGTTATAAACTGTAACCCTCACAACCCATTTAAAAAATATAAATAAATAACATAATAATAAAATCTTACTGGTTGTATATCCTTTGAGTAGCTGGTATAGCACTAATAAAACCAACAAGACGCCCACTACGGATTACACGGACTCCACAATGCCAATCTCTTCTCCAACCAGGAGGCTGCAATGCCCTAAAAGTTTGAAATATTTAGTATAGTTTCAACCCTTAAGTGTATTGATCCTACACTATAATATTATAAATTATTTAAAAAATATATACTGTGAAAGTACTGTTCACATAAAAATAAGGAATCTTATGTTTTGGAAATTCATTAAAATATAATTATTTCTCTTAGAGAAAGATCTAGATATAAATTGTGTGGTTGTATATTTTATCAAAGTAGAACAACACAATCATTTGAGCTTATTTAAGAAGTTTAAGACTAATAGTTAAAACTAATATTTCCACTAACTTGAATTAGAGAACAAATTAAGTTATTTCCTCAGTTAATTTAATAGCTGAAAGTATTTCCCCCCCTTACCCCTCCTTTTGTCTTATACCCAGGTAACACACATCAATTATTACATTGATAGAGCAGGAAGGAGGAAGGGAGAGTGAGATAAATGTATCTGCATTTGCAGAGAGGGAGAGTTGAAAACCATTTAGGGAAAACCACCCTCTAGATTCGAATCTTGATCTACCCATCCAGGCAATCCGGCAATCCAGTCCACCATAAGAATGAAGTGTTAAGCCATGTGACCACCAATGAAAGTGAAAGAAAAAGTGTAAGAAAGCCATTGTATAAGCAAACTCTATGATGAGCTCAGGAAATGATTTTGAAATTTTAACGAGTTACATAAATTAACAATAAAATTTTACAAAATACTTAAGATTCCCTGTCCAGCCTAACCTTACATTAGAGAGTTGAGATTAATATTAAATGAATAGAAATCTAAAAGCCATGTCAAGAGTAAGGGTTACATTATATTAATCGGTTGGATAAAAGAATATCCTTAAAGTTGGTATATATATTAATAATCCCAGCTGTTGACACAAAATACTGTAGAAAAATTTTTCAATACAAGTAAAGTTAAATTAATATTTTACATTCAGGGTATAAGTAGTACGGAATCTCCTATCCCGCATGATCAGAAGGATTCAACCGCCAATAAATGAGGGCTTTATTGTCTTGGATGTAAATGTCTGTAATGCAGAGAGGTATATTATAATATCTAACACAAGTGATCAGGATGAGATAGGCATTTTATAGGTAAATATGTGATGGGAAATCACAAAGTAGAAATATTTCCCCTAATGCACCAGATTTATTTATTTGGGGTATTTAACGTCTTCTGCACAATATCATGGAAGGAAAGATTGAGGGAAAGAGGAGCTTAGGAAGGAGGATGATTCAAATATTGGATGTTGTGAAAGAAAGAAGAAAATCATGGGAGCTGAAGGAGGAGGCATTGGCGGTCCAAGTTCACCGACAAAAGGAACCAACACACCGTAAGACAGAACACCTAATAATAATAATAATAATTTAATGTGCACTTTCTGTGATAACTGATTATAACAGCAAAAGAAAATTTATATGTGCGAGAGTAAAAGGGTCTAACCATTTTGAAGAGAAAGGTATTTTCACATACCTTCCAGCGTTCTTTTACATGCCACAATCGACATGAGACTGATGGCTTTACTTCCACCTCCAAGGAATGTTGTGTTAAGGATTTTTATCACTCAAGAAAAATCCGGTGACCCTGACCAGGTTTGAACCCATAAACACCAGGTCCTCAGGCACCCAAGACTACTGAGGTCAATGCACCTGATAAAGATTGAACCCTGGCCTACAAGTAAAGTTTAATAACTTATAAATGTGTCCAAGCCAGTAATTACACTTCCTTTTCTTTTATGTGTATGGAAAGCTGACAATGCATGGATGTTAGTTTAGCCATGTGTGTATGCAAGTGGATGAAATGTCACTGCAAAACTATGTTGAGTTTGTGAATGAGCTTATTAATTTAAAATACAGATCAGGAGTGACCAGCTTGCTACTAAACCAAAAAACCTAAGGTAAATAATTATTTACAAGATTTTATAGAATTAAATAATTTTCTTTTAAAACTATCGCAGTTTTCAATCAAAAATACCATCTATATGATGTTATACTTGAAAATATTTTAGGATTTATAATATAAAGTTATAAAGTTTTTATATTTGCTATGATTAAGTAAGAAAATTGTAATTAAAGTCTGATTTACATAGGAAACTGGTTATTTCACTCAACTGGAAGATCATGTAGCCAAAATGGTGTAAAGAAACATTTTACAATTGTATTTATATTCTTAGTCTTTTTAATTTATAATGTAAGGATAAATTATAAAGTAATCCATTAGGAGGTAATATTGGAAGCATTTGATAGCTTTTTAATGAATAAATCCTATAAAATATATTTCTATAGAGCCCAATTATATTAACTTTCAATCAATGTTGGTTGTCGAAAGTGGGCTTCCCATAAAAACAGGGTTTGGCTTAAAATTATACATATTTGTGTGAGTATTAGATGTATGTATACTACTATAAGACTTATAATGTTTGCAAACTTGGCAGCACCGACAGAGGAAAACAGATTTTTTATCATTACCATTTGAGGAAATCAGCTGGATAGTCAAATCGAAACATTGAGTCATCATCTTCTACATAGTTTTCATTTAGAAGCATGTAGAGCTCTTTCAGAACAAGTGGTTCATTGAGATTGATTGTATCCCACTGAAAGCCAGGCGGTAGTGAGTAAGGCTCCTGTCGAATTTCTTCTGAACTCTTGTCTGGTTCAATAGGTTCATTGCATGTTATTTTTTCATCTGAGAATAGACACATACACATGAATATAAAGTTTTTTTTTCTGATCTTTCCAAAATAAACTATAAATTGGTTGGTGTTTAATAGCAACCTAAAAATTCCTATTTTTTCCCCATTCCATCTACTTGTTGCCATCCCCTCGCCTTTACCACCAGACTTGAATAAGACGTTTGGTTTTACCTGATAGGAAAAAAAAGGGAAAACTTTTAATGACGTTGAACCAATATATGTGAACAAAATTTTGTGTTTAAATTAATATTTAATTTGAAAAATAAAATCTCAATTGTTTGATGCCAATAATGAAATATCCTAAGTTAAAATATTTTTTGATGGTAGGAATACTAAATTAAAATAATACAGACATATTTAGAAAGCAAATGGAAAAAAATAACAATATGAGAAATTTAATTGAAGGCGTCAGAACTAGATAAGGGATAAGACAAAAATATTTATAAAGCAAATGGAAAAAATAACAATATGAGAAATATAATCGAAGGCGTCAGAATTAGGCAAGGTGGGGTGGGGGTGGCATGGGTACATGGGTGTTTTCTTTAAGGGTGGGATGGGGGTCAAGGGTCTTGGAAAAATATTTGAGCAATTTACTTAGATTCTTGCTACCAGTAACATTGAACAAACTCGCTTCGATGACCGCATGGTCTAAGACGCTACTCTTGCAGTAGACTAGACTGCAGAAGCCAGGGAGATTAAGGTGTGAATCTAAGTTGAGTGTACTGAGGGTGGTTTTCACTTCCTCCACAAGAATTCAAGTACACTTCCTCTAAATATAGCCTTACTAATCCCTAAAACCATTGATGTAATTAATACATAAGCGTATAACCCAAACAAATGTTAAGATGGAAAAAAAACATCAAACAATATTGATTACTCTCACCCTTTATTCAAAATTCCCATTTCTGATATTTTAAGGAACATAGCTCATTATAAAAATATACTAAATTTTTTTGTTGAGGTTAAATGAAAGTCAAAGTAAAGCAATAAAAAAGCAAAATGAAAACATTCTTCGTCTCAGCCTCAAGTTTGTGAACAAACTATTTGGTGAGCCATTTACACCAAAAGGTTTAAATCAATTACATTTGTTCTCCACACGACTGATAGCTGTGAATTTGTTTCTAGTTTGAGAAACTAGTGTGCTTGATTTGTCTCAATTTTTATACATTATTATGAACTGTATTGTGTAGTCTGTGATATGAGATCACATAATTTGTTCATAGTTACAGTGATTGCCGAGTTTGATTTTTTCTGTTTTTATACATTATTTTGGGTGTGAAAATGACACAAGTTTGTTTAGGCCTAAAACAATGTTATTAAACCCAATTTTGAATTTTCAGAACTGCAAGTATTGTGAGCCTATGTTCAAAAATTTGGTTCTATTTTAAGAAACGCAAAGTTAATTTGGAAGGGTAAGCATAATAATTCTCCACCACAATGTGTTAGTAATTTTCATATTTAATTCTAGATATAAAAATGTTTTAAATATTGCTAAAAAGTTCATTAAACCCTTACAAACATGCTTTGGCAACATTTTCCCGTCCAGGTTGAAATAGTTCTTTAACATGTTTTAAAGCTATTAGTATTGTTGTTAATTTTTTTTAATATTCATAGTTGACACTTAATCTACTTTAGTTATTATTTCTTGTTACAAATATTTTAAAGCTTATATTAATTTTTCAAATTTATTGATAATTTCTATTACATTTTCTCTAGTTGATGTATTGTAGGCCTATAGTGACATGTGTGAAGGGGTTGTAAGACCTATTAAAATCTCTTATAAACAATTCAAACTATTGACAATAACTATTGAGCTTAAGGAATAATAGTTTTCCAGTCGTAATTGGGTATTTATTTTTACTTTCTCATATATAGAGAAAGTATTAAGACCAAGAAAATATTCAACCTCAAGATTATGATGAGTCTTACAATTTTATGTGTAGGCCTTAACTGAACACAAAAAAAGTTGTTCTTAAGATTCTGTGGCCCCATGTGTCGGTCCCCTGGGGCTACAGACAAAACAGTTTAATATATTTTGTTTGGCCTTGATATTTAAGGGCAATATATATGGTCACACCTCAGGAAATATTTTTATTTTGAGTATAGATATCAAATTTATGATAGTTTGATAATGAAAGGTTTTTGAAAATAGTAATAATTCAAGAAAATTAAATTGAATTAACAATTTTGTTAAAAATTTATAACTGAAGAGTGTTTAAAAAAATCTTATTTTCTGAAGAAAATCTATTAAGTAGTAAAGGCTTTTACTAATAAATTATTTTTGATAGTTTTGTTCTTAACAATAGTTATTTTTATATATATTCTTTCAGATACAGTCTCAGATGTCCAACCAGGACCTTTTCAAATTTAACATATTTATTTTGTTGAAAAATCCCATTAGCTTTCAAATGTTATACCATAGAATCAAGACGGAAGAAACCACCATTTCCAAAATTGTTGGTATCAAGATCATCCTTGGCTTCTTTTTAATACATAGTATGAAAAAAATGTTTTGCTTATCTTGAATTCAAGCTATGAAAACAAACCTTGTTGATAATGAATCAAATCATAATCCACTGCTGACTTAAGAAGGATATAACAATTGGAAGAAAGCAGCTCATAAGTTTAAAATGCATCAAGTTTCCTCTCATCACAATAAATAAATAATGAAGTGAGATGCTTAAAAAAATACACTAATAATATCTCTGGTTTCTCAACAAGCAATTCATAAACAGGCTAAAAACTCTGCTGCTTTAAAAGTGATAATTACTTCGTCTTTTGTTTTTAGCACACCAGGGATTGGCATTTAGGGCTTGGGAAATTGCATTTAGTTCCTCATCTTGAGCGAATCTGACATTCCAGAACTTGAAATTTTTCAATGCAGGAGAAAATCGTTCGCTTCGTTTGCTATCCAAAATAAAATGTTAAAAATCATTTCTCGGGATCTATTTTTTGCAACATTGTTGAAATGATAAAAAAGAAAATACATAAAGCCCCTAATAGCGGACGAAGAAAGTGTCAATAAATATCCTAATTGTATTATATTTGGAAGAAGATATAAGAAAGGTGGATAGAAACATGTCCTTTTCCTGTGTTTACCCTTTATGTTTTACCTTTTACATGTTCCTATCATTCTTTACAACTTTATATTTTCTCCCTTTTGTGTTATTTTGGTTTTCTTTTGTAGGAAGCTGTGATGCACATTTCAAACTCCTCCCTGATGAGTTCTGACAGAATTAAACCTAGGTCTGGGAATTGGGCGGTGATGAACGATTTTCTTTAAGAGGCAACCATTACCTCTTTGTCCAATGGCAGCAATGTAAAGTGTGAACTGTATTGTTCTTGTCATTGTAAAAGCCATATTGTGTTTGTCCCTTTTATATGTTTCTATCCAACTTTCCTATACCTTCTTCCCAATATAATACAATTACCTAATAAAGCGAAAATATGTTTTTCTTAGAGATAAATATCCTAATTGTAAATGACATTCAATTTTGATGAGTTGTTCTGTGGATTATACAAAACATCATCAATGACTGGAGAAGCATTGTACAATTTTATCAAAGATGCACTTCTTCACCATGGTTTGAGCTTAGACTATCTGCTAAGACAGTGCCATGAGGGTGGCTTCAACATGCTGGTGCATACATTGTAGTGAAAACAATACTTACAGAGCAGCCATTATCATTATCTATTCATTGCACAGATCTTGCCCTGAATACAACATTATAAGACTCATCAAAATCAATTCCTTTGATTCAAGACTGTTTGCAGTGGATAAATAATATAGGAGTAATTGTATGTAGTGTTTGCCCAAATCGCTATAGAGTACAATATGACTAGAAATGGACCACGCTCAGGTGCTATTATCAGGTGTCTTAACTTGTAGCCAGCTATACCAAACTTTCTAAACACTTTGGTTCGTGAGAATAGTGATTGGGAATGCCAGGACTGGTCTTCACCGTGGTTCGGATTCCAAGTTAAACTGTAGGTCCTCCATTTCATCTCCCAATCACCCTACCATTACACATTAGTGTAAGTGTGTATAACCCAAACGGGTAGTAAGACGCGGTGCTAATAATAATAATAGTGATTGATGTGAGCTCTAAGGCAAGTGGTTTGTGAAATCAGATTTCAAAAGGGAGGTTTTTTTCCAGAATAAATATAAGTCATTTGGTTTTTTCACTGAGCGAGAAACTCTTTACTATTCTAAAAAGTAAAACTTGAACCATAGTTGGTGCAAAAATAAATAAATAAATAAATGACTGCAGTACTACAATATCTAAAAAGCAAGAGATTAGATACTGAATTTAATAGGATCGGGATGAGGTTGAAAAGAAATAATTTTACCTTTCAGAACCAACAATACCAAGAAAGAGAAAACCTTCAAAAAAGGTTAGAACAGAACCAAAGTCCTGCTGCTAGTCACGTTTTTGAGTCAGCTCATACTGAAGATAAAATTATTATGAGTTTCTAGAAAATATTATGAATGAAATATGCTAGTTTGAAAAGCCTGAATTTGAAGAATATCTTCAGTAGGAAAAAAAGTATGATTATGGCTCCAGCATCATGTGATGAACACATCTTAAAAACTATATCTGAATTTGGAAATGATGAGGCAAAGCTTAAAAAAGAAAAAAAAATTGAACAGTTAATTCAAACTCTAAACAATGAGACTTTGTAAATAAATTCAAAGACATGCAACCTGGAATGAAACTATTTTCTGAAGTACATATCCTCCTAAGATTATTATTGCTGGTACCCACAACATCTGCAACAGCTGAAAGATCATTTTCAATCTTACGCAGAGTAAAAATATACCTCTAAACAACCATAACACAAAAACGTTTAGATCATCATGTTATTAACACTTACCCAGAATTAGTTGATAATGTTGACAGTGTGAAAATTATACATTAATTTATTAGCACTAATTCTAATTATTTCAGATGTAAAGTGTTTGGAAGAGTGGTTTGACTTTTATATTTGTACTCACTACATTAACTCTTTTTGAGTGTTTAGTGATACTCAAATCTACAAATTGCATTGTTCTATCTTATCATAGTATCTTGTCATACCATCAATAGTATGAATGTATTTAATTTTCTTTATATATATGTTCCACCCCCCTGAATATTTTTACTCAACCTAGCTTAGCCTAGACATAACGATCTTGTGTCCAATTTTCCCCGTTATTTACTCAACCTTGTTTAACCTGGACATAATGGTATTTTGGCACCTCCCCCCCC
>CABFOW010003623.1:57789-71121 GCA_902141385.1 Timema californicum
CCCCCCCCAAGTTTTTTACTCATACTATCTGAACCTGGACATAATTTAAGTGTGCCCCACCCCCACCCCCAGACAAAACACGTTCTGGTGACTCTGAATATCTTACTGTAGTAATAGTATCTAACAAAACAGGTTTCCCAAAATCATTGATGAACTAGTTTTTTATAGATTTTATAATGAGTAAACAAGTATTAAAATAATTATTAAACAAGTAGGTTGTGAGAAACAAAAGTTTAATTTATCTTATTATATTTTAAGAATCCATAATTGAAGCAATGGCTACAGAATAAAAAAGTTTGTACTGAGGAGTTTGTGTACAATGTTCGTATTAGATGCATTAATATTTATTTTAAATTTGTACCATCTCAGAAACACATTTTAATAATATTTATATTTTTGTTTGGGTTTCTATTGTGTAACCTATAGTAAGCAAATTTAACAATTTTAAACCTCTAGTAAGCAAATATAACAATTTAAAAAAGTGTATATCAACACTATATTTGAGTGCAAATATTATTTCATAATTTTTCACAATTTTAAGCACCCTACGCTATAAGTGAAGCAGCTGGGCTGGACCTTTACGGTGAATCAGCCTGCATTAAAATTTAACAAGTAACCTTTAGAGAAAATTATTCAAGAATAATTTAGGATTATGAAAATGTATTATAAAGATTACCACCACATATTGGTTCTAGTATAGCTAGAGATTTATTAACTACATATATTATTGCCACCAGGGACATCAGAGTTAAATTTTCATTCAATAAATAGATCAAACTAGATTTTACAAGCCTTTTATATAGTTTTACCATAAATCAAAATAGCAATAATCTTCAAAATATGATTTTCACTATACAAGCATGCCAAGATGCATGTCAATTTTATAAACATATATGTATTAAATCACAACATTTTAAATGAAAATAGTTGAGGTAAATGCAAAAAGTTTAAATTGTTACCAAGAGAATGCTTCCTATTTTATTAGCACCACATCTTACTATATGTTCGGATTATATGCCTATATAATAAGTATCATAAATTCCCATAGTCCAAGTGGCATTTATGCAAATTAAGAGGTCTCTTTATTTTCTTTGTTGTCTGACAGATGTCATTACTAAGCAGAAATATTTCTTAAGATTGTGCTGCTACCTAGTAACCATGACTTATAGTTTCAATATGTTCCAAGTTTTGTTGTTAAGCCTGGATCTTTTTGATGTAAGCAGGTGAAATTTAGTTTGTGCATAAAGTATGGTTTGTAAATTTTTACCAGTAGATAGGAAAACTGCTATTGCTAGTATATTTAATAATTGGCCTGTTTATATGTTTTTGAAGTTGTGTTCATAAATATTAGTACTAAATTAAAATCTCTAATATTATGAGAGTATAAATGTGCAAGTAGGAGCCCAATAATGTACCACCTATTAGGGTGGACTATAGTTGGACTACCTTTTGAAACTTTAATATTTTATATTTTCAATCACAAAATATATTTGATAGGTGTTCAAAACAATATTAAATAAATCTTATTGTCATTTTAATTTTATCTACATAATTTTTTAGGTGAATATATGGTGATTATGGCCAAAATAAAGCACAATAAATGCAAAATTGGTGGTCGATCTTATGCACCTTATCAAATGGTAGAATGTTTGAAATCTGTTCGAACAAAAAAATGCCTCAGCATGAAGCTGCAAGCTTCTACAAAATACCTTGTAGTACTATCACCCAGAGATTGAAAATGCTGCAAACAAGATGTGACAGAATTGTTGTAGAACCAGGATGTTCATGTGTTTTCACTTCAGAATAGGAACAAACATTTGTAGACAACATTGTTGCTGTGTGTGAATTTGATTTTCCAATAACAACTTTTGACTTACGTTTCATTGTCAAAGCATATTTAAACAGTATTGGTAGAAAAGGGATTCGATTTAATAACAGTTTTCCTAGGAAGCAATGGACAGAGGGTTTTGTAGACCGCCACAGTGAAGATTTACCTGTATGTTTTAGCAGTAACATCAAATGCAATCGTGCTGCGGTGAATGACATCATCAATAACTTTTTTTGATCATTTAGAAAATATAGTAAAAGATGTGCCTTCAACGCATCTTTCGGAATTTTGATGAGACAAATTTGTTCGATAAGCCAAGAAAAATAAGTTTTATCACAAAGCGAGGGTGCAAGTATCCTGAGACAATAAAAAATACATCCAAAGCCGCAGTGACAATTATGATGTGCAGAAATGCATCTGGTGACATGTGCTCACCCTATGTCACATACATAGCAGAAAGAATTTATGATCAGTGGACAGAAGGTGGACCCCATGGGACAAGGTACAATCGTACTAAAAGTGGGTGGTTTACTTCTGTGGTTTTTGAGGATTAGTTCTTTTCTATACTACTTCCACGTATCAAGCCTTTGGATGGTAATAAAGTTGTTTTGTCTGATAATATCAGTTCACACATCAATATTCGTGTACTTCAAAAATGTAAAAACTATAACATATAATTTATTTCACTACCACCTAATTATACGCATCTTACGCAGCCGCTTGATGTAGCCTACTTTCTTGCCATGAAATCTCAATGGAGAAAATGTTTAAATTGGAAATTAAATGAAGAAGGATGACGACAACCAAATATTCCAAATACGGCGTTTCCATCTCTTTTGAATAACCTAATGAAATAATTAGAGAGCAATGCAGCGGAAAATATAAAGTTGGGATTCTGAAAACTGGAATATTTCCACTGAATGAACAAAATGTTTTAGAGAGACTGCTATATGTTGATCACTTGGATGAAATCAGAGTTGGTGATGCATTTATTCATTATTTGGGGCATATAAGATCAACTGATACAATTCCTGCACTTCGTAAAAGAAGAAAGCTAGTTAACATTGAGCCAGGAAAAAGTATTTCTAGTGAAGAGATTTTAAATTCAAAATCTTCAACTACAGATAAAATGACTAGGAAAAACTCATTTACAAAAGGTGTAGTGTGTCAGCAGCCTAGTTGTAGTGGTTTGCAGAATAAATCTAAAAAAAACTAAACAAAAAGAGAAAATTCTGCTTTCATCCTCTAAAAGTGACATGATGTCACATTACAATCAAAATCTGATATCTACTTTTCAGAAGAAATGAGTGAAAGCTGTTTCAATGATTATAGTGATTTTAAAGTTAAAATGTTGGAAACATCAAATAATGTAATTGTGTCATATGAAGGAGAATTATGGCCTGGTTAAGTCATAGAAGTAAAAAAAAAAATGGTACAGTTATAGCCTGTATGGAAAAGTATGGAAAATTTTGGGAGTGGCCTCAAAGGGAAGACATTCTGTTTTACAATTTGGAAAACATTGTAAGAAAAATATCTGATCCTTGAGAGTTTTCAAAAACAAGACACATTTTCTAAGGGAGAGAGTTGGATAGCCATTGAGGATATTAATTTTTGATCAATTAAATTGTAAAAGGACAGCTGTAACTGTTTGTTTATATTGTGAGAGCTGTAACTGCTTGTTTATAATGTGAAAATAGTGGTCAAACTTATGTTTGTTTTTGAGAGAAGTTTTGAAATGTCAGATTAATGTGTCATATTTCATGTACATAACTATAGTCTAATACAGATTTTAGTTGGTAAAACATGGATGGACCATAGTTGGGCAACTTAGAATACAACTATGTACCAAAAGGTCTATTTTTTTAAATACCAGACTATATATAAATATTTAAAAAACTTGTGGCATTTTACTTAGAAGAAATATATGTTCTCAAAATTAAATGTATTTCTTTTAAAATTTAGTAGTATAAAAAATATGAATAAAAATGTACAAAAGTTGGACCGTTGTTAGGTGGATTTACGGTACTCTAGTTTGTTAGGGGTTAGGAAGTTTAAATTTAGAGGAAGTGTACCCGCATTTGTATAGAGTGGAAACTATTTAGGGAAAAACACCCTTAGTACACCCGTCCGAGATCGAATCCTAATTAGCAGTCTAGTCTATAGTGAGAGTGACGCTTTAGACCATGCGGCCACTAAAGGGGGTTCCTTTCTGTAATAAAAAAAAATTGTAAACTATGTTTTTCTCTCCCTATGTTTTCATTCTTTTAGATATTGAGCTCAATTTATATTCAGAATGTTAAAAGGACCAAGAATAAATAAACACATGGCCTTTGGTATGATTTTCATAAATATTGGGGGTATTAAAAATTATATTAAATTATGTACCACAAAACTACCAAATATGAAAAGAGATTTTTATAAATTAAATAAACGCTTATGGGTAATTAAACTTGGACATATTTTCTGCCCTTGCTGTCTATTCAAACACAGAACATGATAGTATTATTGCACACATTTTATGGTTTTGTACCATTGAGAATATCACAGGAAATGATATAACTCAGTAAATTTATTCCTTGACTATTTAACTTGAATAAAGTCTCAAATGTTAATGTAAATATTTGCCCTCATAATTCCCTACTAAACTTTTTCTTTGCCTTTATTATCCAGAAATTAACAAAGTGAAAAATAATTTCCTTAAAAGCAAAAACAAGAAGGGTTAAACTTACCCATTTTTGGAACAGGTTGGGTGTTCCAAAAGTTGTATTGCTTTTGAAGGGCTTCTTCAGTAGTTTTTGCAGGTTTTTGTTGATATGACAAAACTTCCATTGCTTTTCTAATATCCTGTAAAGATTAAGATGTTTTTTGATCCTCAGATATATTTTAGTTTAGAAGGCATATAAAAGAAGCACAAGCAATCAGAAGTTCTGTTTGTATTAATAAAATTAAAAGCTTTGGAATTAAATAGATTCAAATAAACTAAACCTTTAAGCCCTTAAAGTGTCATCTTTGTATTTTATATTTAATAATAATAATATTTAGCACGACGTCTTACTACCCATTCGGGTTATACGCTTTAAGTACTAATTACTCTAATGGATTAGGAATTGGGAAGGTTGAATTAGAGGAAAGTGAACCCGCATTTGCGTGGAGGGAGAGTGGAAAACCATTTAGGAAAAACCACACTCAGTTCACCCGACCGAGATTTGAACCTCAATCTCCCTGTCCTCAGTGGCCGAGCTCAACACGACTTGCGCGTTAGCCAACTACGCCACCGAGGCGGGTTTTTATATTTAATCTTTCTTAAGTTAAACAATTTGACACAAGAGGGATTGAAGGATTGAAATCAGGTCTCACATCACAATATCCAAAGGTGTACTAGTGTATGCCTATGTGCACTACAAGTTTTGACATCAATAGATTAGTTCTAAAGCTGTAAGTAGAAGACAAACATAAAATGGTTTGTTTTCTTATTACTTCAGAAAATTCCAAAAACAAGAGTAAAATGTGTTAAGTTTTATCCTTAAAGTTGTATACTGTAACACTTATATCAAAATGTTATTACAGTTTATTTTAACTAGTTTCCAAAAATGTTTTGTTAAATGTTGAATATTTTATCAACACTATTTATAATTTTTATGTAACCAGTAGTGCTAAAGGTGAGTCAATGTTTCTATAAACTTTAAAAACACACAAGAATAAATGTGGAATATTACCAGTGACCAATAGTCACTTTATCTTTTGAGTGGCTAAAATTAACACAATTTACCAAAAGTGACAACTGAAGATCCCATACATCCAAATGGATCTAGTAGATTTTAGAACTATCAGACAAAAGTTGAATACAAGGTGTACTAACTATAAGTAGATACACTAATCATAATTGATAGCCCTTTAATACATACGTTTTTTGAAGAATGTTTAAATATGTGTTGGAAACTCCTAATGATGTGTTAGTGGACATGAGAAGTTCTTTAATATATTTTAGTCAGGAGATTGAAGGCAGTAACAATTCAGACACATATGAGACAGAGCATTTGATTTAAATAACTTAACCAACCTGCATGGATATATTGCATGCCCCTTGAGCATCAGAGTCATTAATTTCAGTATTCTCCTGATTTTCAACATTAGTCTCATTGGTAGTTTTCTTTCTACGGTTCCTTTTCTTGGTACTAAAGGAGAATAAAACAAAGCCAAACAAAAAAAAAATTGATCAAATATAAAAGTGATAATTTAACATGTTAAATGCTACTTTATATTAATAAGTGGAATACATACCCTGAAATATATTAATTTAGAAAACTATATAAAAAAATATTAGCTCTCTGTAAAATACATTTGTGGTCTGAGCCAGTGTAACAAATGCTGTTCAGACCGAGTCAAAGTAAGCGGTAAATAATATCACAGTTGTAATGGAAAAGGACTTGGCCACTCCCAGGTAATATGTTTGAGAGATGTGTCAGAAACACTGTATTCCCACCAAATTCCACTTACTCCCTCAATTCGCTTTCCATGACTATTTCAATTTGATGATCTCTCGCTGCACTCCACCCCTATAATACTATACTTGGTTTTACCCAACTTTATCTGTTGATATCTGTATACAGACCTTGTAGTTTTGTGTTGTCTTTCTCTTAGCAAAAGGTGTAGCTTACACAGTTCATTGCAGCGTCCATTATGTCCCTATGTTTGTGAATTTATAAAAATTGTAAACATAATTATGTGGTTTCAAAACGTATAAGCAAGGATAGGAGTGGGGGAAGTTTTAGGGATGGTACATACAGAATTTATACAAGACTTCAAAACCCTGTAGCGACAGCTTTGTTTGTGGTTCACTATAAATCATTGCATCTAAAGTAATGTTTGTGCATGCAATAAAAGACAAATAGAATCTAATGAAGGAGATGTATGAGTTAGCAATATATGGTGGTGAGGATAAACATAGTGAACTATGTCAGTCTCAGGGCTAAAACCAATCCCATGAAGCAACAAAGGAAATTTTACCATCTTGTATATGAAAAAACCCCATAGCTATTGTAATGTTCAACCTTCTCATTGACTTGTTGCACATCAAAGACCCAAATAGACTCATTCAGCATTTGTAAAACAAAATTGATGACTTGCAATACTTAAAAATATTTTAAAAGTCAATAAACTGTGTTTACTAGCTATCTCAAATAAAGTGGGAAATATTTTGAGTACAAATTACTTTTCTATTATCAGTTCAATAGCATGTCAAGGCAAATATAATTTTACTTATCTGAAATTAGGTGTGAAGTTAACCTTTTAAGGGGGCCGGCAAACACCTGTCCACTCTCGTAAGTGAGCTATAAAAAGAAACAGGATTGTGACAAAACCATGTATTGTCTAGAAATATATTTTAATAAAATTTTGTTAATCATCAATTATGTTTTATTTATAAATTGAATAATTATTTGATAGATGGTAACTGAAGTAAACTCAAACAAAAAATTGAATCCAGAATTAATCAGAATATTGCACTAGATAACATCTGTATTTAACAGAAACCCCCATTGAAATTTAATAAAAATTGATCCTGCCTTTAAGTAAAGAAAAACTGTATCAATACACGTATTGCATTATTTTGCTTTAGTGCTAAATGTCTTTCTGTCCACTCAAACTAATTTCAACCTTTTTTGTGCACCGCATTTAAATAGCCATCTCCATATTTATACCATTTGAATAGAGATGAGAAAGGTAGAATTTATAGAAAATATACCCACATGTATGTGGAAGGAGAGTATAAAACTTCCATCATTACACCCAGGCAGAATTTGAACCCCGAACTACCAGAAAACTATACCAGACGAGGTTGAATTTCAACTAAATAAATTAGCATTTGCCTGGAGAGGAGATGGAAAACTATGTATATAAAAAGAGTTAAATCCCTGCTAGTGATGAGCTAGCTTAACTGGTTATCCAAGAGTTGGTCTATGAACCAATAGAAAGCACAAGCCTACTAATATCTTATTTTTTTAAACTTTGTTTCCCTGTAATTGATTAAACTGTTACTAATATATATTTCTAGATATGGCACATTCATTTATAACAAAATAGACAAATTTCCAATACATTAACCGTTTTGGCACTATCTTGTTTTTTTTTTCAGGTTATTTTTAATAAAGGACTGGAAATTATCTGACCCTAAGGCTCATGTCTTAATATAATGATGAACAAAATGTCGAGACACATTACTATTACTTCTGAAAATCTCACTTTAATCATGAAATAAACTTTTTCTTAGGCATTATGTGCTTTTCTTGAACCAACTTGTTATATCAACACACAACTTATAAACTAATTTAAATCTAGAAGAGACAACTACACTCAGCTCCTAATTAATCACTATGAAAGGGTAAACCCACATTACACCAATGATTTATTGGCCATGCCATGAATTGGACCCATAGCTTATTGGGCAGAGGGGGTGAATTGAATCCACTCTGAATGGTCACCATTCAGACTTTTCTCAAACAAACACCACCAATGAAAAACCTGGTCTGTATCCACTAAATCTTTCATTGTATCCAGTTTGAATGATCTCCATTCAGACAGTTTTCAAATAAACAACTTTAATAAAAATTCGGGATTGAATCCACTTGCATTATATTCACCAAATCTTAAGTGTACCCACTCTAAATTGTTTCCATTCAAACATTTTTCAAATAAACACAAATGAAAATCTTACTTTGTATCCACTAGCATTAACATTTCTTCAGTTAAACTTAAAGACTTAAAAAGTCCATCATTTGTGGATATAATGCAGGATTTTCATTATAGTTGTTTATTTGAGAAGTCTGAATAGAGACCATTTAGAGTGGATACAATTCAGCTAACCCTTGGCAATACCAACAGAGCTAAGGTGTAGGTCGGACTGGAAAAAACTTAAGGTGAAATTATATTTTAGTATATATTTTTCTAGTTATGAAATACCATGCAAGCCTTTGAAAAACTCTTTAAGTATTTCAATGGTAGAATAGCCCACTTCCTCATAAATTATAATCTTGGGACTTCAAACATTAGAGAAAACAATATTCTACATTACAGAAATACACATAATATACTTTTACATTAAGAACAATTCTTTTAATGTGGATTTTATGTATACTGCATCTTAGAATTCAACTGGGCTATGATCATATTTATACTAATAGTGTAGGGATGGGAAAGGTATAATTTAGAGGGAGAGTGGGAAAGCATTTAGTAAACACACTTCAGAATACCCAGCCAGGATTTAAACCCTGACCACTTTATCATTGTAAAATCAGACTAGACCCTCCAGTGTGAGACACTTAGTGATTTTTTGGAAGCTTGATTTTTTTAAAGTATGCTTTGGCTAGGATCCAAACTATTAAGGTTCTGTTACTAACATGTGAATACCCACTTTTAAGCCGAAAAATGGCAAATACACTGAATGACAAAACAGCAAAATTCCCTCATTTATCATGAGAACCACCTTTAAATAAATTATAAAAGCATTTAAGGTTCAACATATTTATGGGTAAAAAGCATCAAAACCATTGAACCTCCTCTAAGTAACTTCTATTCCGTGCCTACATCACTGAATAATATTGTTATTAAATATTTATACACCCCCAACTTTAAATAGTGACTACACCAGTGGCAGTGATGGAAAGGTGGCATTAAGAAATGTAAAATATTTAATATTTAAAAATGCGTCCATGTGTTTGTAGCAGGGCTGTGGAGTAAGTTCGCAAAGCCTTCGACTCCTCTATTTTTCTACTGTCTGACTCTTCCATAAATAGCTAATGTATATTAATTAGCAGGGCCTGGATTTTGATGACCTTTAAAATTACCAAAAAATGAACTATAAAATGATGCTAAAAACTCTAAATAATGACTTTAAATTTGCAATGACCTAAAAAATTTGATCGAGATTCCATAATATGATGTATTTATTACAAGGGTTATGATTTACATCATATACAGAAGCACAAATATCTCTCCTGGTCCCTCCATTTCCAGTTTTTCCTTTGTGTGGACTCGTGTGGAATAGAATGACCCCTATACAGCCACAGGAAATCCTTTAGTTTAACATGACTCAGTTTCCACAGAGAAATGTTCGCAGATACCAAAAGTCACACAAATCTTTATAAAATGTTGAGGGTTTTTCTTGATTCATGAATGCATTTTGGGCAAGTAATAATTAGGAGGTTTTCTTTTTATCAATATTCTGGACACCATGGATATGTTTGTTTCGACTGATATGCTGTTAAATGGTTAAATCTGTTATCTAATGCCAGCCACTTTAACTTCACATATTTTACAGAAAAGTATTTCACTCTTTGTAGAAAAAATATCATATCTGAATTCAGTAATATTTTCGTTAACTGACTCACTTTAGATGGTTTGGTTTAAAGCATTCTAAATACACATAACAGTATTGCAAACAAATAAAAATAACACGCACTTTATAAATGAAAACTATGCACTTAAAATATTTTGACAGCTAAAATCATGTGCTCTACTTAACATTGGAATACAAATACCTGCTTTAAAGGTGATAGCTCCTCATCCCCCTGCAGCCCTTTCCAGAAATGGTACAGTGAGTGAATCACCAGGAATATAAAGACGGTACAAAGTTAATTTGAACTCCAAAAATTGCTCTCCCCTTCCCCTGCAACCCGTTCCAACTTAGGTGTAGTGAAGGTCTTACCAGGAATGTGGATTTTATAAGCACGCAGGTAAAGGGGCACAAAGTTCATTTGGACTTATACATTATCTTCTTCAGTCAACAAGTGTGGTAAAATATCTGATGTTTAAATATGCATGTTTTATCAAAACACCGATAACTCTATATATATATATAACCTTTTAAAAGTTATTTTCAAACAATTTTAAATTTTCTTTCCAAAAAATGCTTAAAAATGACTTGTTAAACAAAAAAAAATGTATAAAATGTACATTTCTGCACCCAGGGGATCATGAACATAGTTTATGTACTTATGAGCATTGTTTCTGATGGACCAAAAAAAAGATGACATATCATCAAAATTCAGGCCCTGTTAATTAGTAATAACAAATTTAGAGCAGTAAAATGCTCCAATACTGATTACTTGATGGGAAGCTTTTATGGGATTGTGATTTATATTAAAACAAATCTGTCAATCCAAATTACAAATATTGATTCTAAAAATTAAAAAACTTATTTAAAATGATATATTTACCATATATTGCAATAATATTATATTAAGTTTTTTTAAGCCAAAATTGGTTACGACTTTAACTCTACAGCCCTGACCTGAACAAGAGGGATTTTTGTTTGTTTTCTGTTTACAGTCTCTTTACTTTCATATTGGGCTATCCACATATAAGGTATGGTATTTATAGTAGATTAAAATGAACATAAAAATGTATACCAATTTGTATTTATGATTCTTATTCTTCCAACTGACAAGCAATAATGACTCCACCTCCCTTTCTTCCAGCCCACCTAATGTTGACAGTATCCCCTTGGTCATTTTAAAGTGGTTCATCTCTGAATCCCAAGTGGATTTTGTGACTCCTCCTGAGATACCAAGGCCACCAGTGCTCGCTATTGATGAAACCAGAGCAGTTGGAGCAAAGGGCCACTTTGGTTGTTCCCAACATCAACTGACTTACTGAAAGGGCATTTATGACTCATTTACTTGAACCCCTTCCTGTATAGAGCCACCTTTAAATAGAGTAGTACAATTAACCCCATCAACACTGTTCCTACAGACCTTAAAAGAGCCAGAACTGGATGGAATGAGATTTAAGCATTCTGGCGTTCATTTTCTGATTATTTTAAGTTGCCTGCTGGCTAACTTCTCCCACCTGCATTAGGCATGGATTCAAGTTAACAACACTAGAAACACTAATCCAAATCATTATAATCAGGAAGAACTAGACAATATAAAACATTTATTTACTAAAGTAAATGACAATTTAAAGCTTTTTTTTCTCAATATTACTTCAAATAATTATGTGACATTTAATATGAAGCAATACATAATAATGTTAAGGAAGTGATTTTATTTAGCTATGAGGTCAAAGTATACATTTAACACAAACGTCAATACCTTTAAAAAAATTAACAAATAGTATTGACCATTAATTCAGAAAGACACTTATAAAATCATCACATAAAGCTCAAGACCAAAATAATACATTGATTGGTGGGAATGAGGAAGGAATAAAAATAAAAGGCTGTGATCTACACAACATTAACAAGTAATTTCAGAGTGGAGCATTTCCATTGCATTATTTTTTAAATATTTTCAAACAATATAAATTAAGATTATTTAAGAGTCTATATTAAAAAAATGGGAGTACATACGTACATTCCTAATCTATATATAAGATCCATAGAAACTATGGACAATCTGTAAGTTAGCATTTGTGCATAAGGCATGTTTAAAAGGAAGAGCAATCAAAACTAAATAAATGTTGCAAAACTATTGTGGATAGATTCTTAAAGTCTATTATAGATTGAGAGAAAATTTTCAAAATTCAATTATAAGTAAACTAACTTAAAGCTCATTTTTCTCTGAAATAAAGTATAGAGTCTAAATTATAATTTTAAACACTCCCAAAATACATATTTTAAGCCAAATACTTAAAACTATTTTTTTTTAAATGTTCACAATTACAATAGGTATTCTTTTTCTACATAATACAGAAAAAATGTAGGCCTATCTATTTGGTAATTTAACTATAGGCCATTCCACTCTTAAATTGTAGTATAGGTCTCATGGAGCATGCAGTTGCCGGATATCATCCACTTTAGACAGGTTGAACATTTTTATATTCAAAACTCAGGTTTCACAACGTTTATGGCAATACATTTGAAGTTTTGTTTATGTCAATAATTGTGTATTATGATTATTATTATTATTATTATTATTAGTAGTAGTAGTAGTAGTAGTAGTAGGAGTAGTAGTAGTAGTAGTAGTAGGAGTAGTAGTAGTAGTATCATTCCAAACCCACTTTATATCAGAGTACACAAGTTTATAGAAAAATTAACAGGTTTTAGAATTAACAGTACATGCCTCGACTGTTACACAGGTTTATAAGCATGGACACAGATTATATAAAATAAAACAAACAACACATCTAACGATGGTACCAACCTAAACTAAAGTATCCCTGTATAGAATTGTATATTTTAACACTCCTACTCAATTCAACTACAACCACAAAAATTAGGCAAAAGTCCTACATGTACCCTTAAATACATGCAAATAGACTCTAGTGGATCAGCATTTGATTAAACCAATATAATTACAAAAGTACTCAAACTTGTTTCCAACCAAACTCTTTGTCAGATTGTCAGCACATCGTTCATTTGTCTCCAAATAAATCACATCAATAACACCACTTAAATACAAATCATGAACAAAGTTGTATTTGACACCAATATGCTTTAGTCTTCGATGTTCCCATTTATCCAAACATCTTATGCAGGACTGGTTGTCCTCGTACACCTTGGTGGGTTC
>CABFOW010003624.1:11350-36955 GCA_902141385.1 Timema californicum
TTGCTTAGCTTAGCAATGAGTGTGAAACCAAACTGACAAAGTCTTAGCACAGCATAGCATAGCTTAGCTTAGCTTATTATTTTGTGTGTATCGTCCTTTACTTTCACATCTCGCGCGAGCCGAGTTGATGAACGCTTTTAAAGCCATTGCAAATCACTTTGACGTATGACGGTCCCCTCCACGCTACAACCTCGTCATGATGCCTTCCCGCTGATATCAATGATGCACAGTCTTGCCACCTCTCGGTATACTTTATTCCCGGTCATATTGTAGTAAAATGTTATCGATGTTGACCGCAGAAAATATATTTTGTAAAAAGGCCCTTCCTATGAACAGTAGACTGTAACAGAAGTAAAGTATAAAAGGGAGGTAGGAAGGAAGATACTTGTAGGAGTCACGTGTCATCGTCAGCTCCGTTTCTCACGTCAGTCCGTACCTTAAGAGAAGAGGCCTCACTCACTTCTACTACAACTTTCTATAAGCTCTCACTTGGGGATGAGGTGGAAGGTTCCCCTCACAACTTGGGGAGTGAGACGCATGGGCGACAAGTCGGGGGGAACGATCCTAAGTAGGAGACTTGTTTCCATCGCTTCTCGAGGGAAAATATCCTCACATTGCTGTGTTTATTATTCACTCACATTTCGGAAGCTTCGAAAATCACTAAAACAATCCTCAATTGTCTTGAAACGGTTAGTTGTGAAACCGTTATATTATAAAAAAAAAATTTAGCACCGCGTCTCACGACCTGTTCAGGTTGTACTTGTACTAACTACGCTAGTGAGTTAGGTATGAGGAAGGTTGAATTTAGAGAAAGTGTACCTGAATTTACTTGAAAGGAAACTGCAGAAACATTTAGAAGAAAAATAATCTCAGTAACTTACACCTGACTGGGATTTTAACCTCGATCTCTCTTTCATTGACAGTCCACTATAGTGCGAGAGTAACGCCTTAGACCATTAGACCACCGAAGTGGGTGACCCTGAAATGAATTTACTTTATTTGCTGGAGGAAAGCTAAATCGACGTTTCTAACCATTTGCATCGATCTCAAAACTACGTGCTGTATTTAAAGTTTAAAGACTTGTGAAAATGGCCTAATCTCACCATTTAATTATTTAAAAAAATATTTTTTTAAGCTTTATTATTATTATTATTATTATTATTAGCACCGCGTCTTACTGCCCGCTCGGGTTATACGCACTTACGCTAATGTGTAATTGTAGGGTGATTGTGAGATGAACTGGAGGAGCTACAGTTTAAAGTGGAATCCGAACCACGGTGGAGGCTTGGCATTCCCCACATTCACAAGTTGTGATTAATACACGTATTGTCAGAGGTGAAGGAAGGGTTTGGTAATCAGATAAATCTGTGCCGGGACCGAGGATTGAACCCCGGACCCCCAGCTCAGAAGTCCGACACCTTACCCCTAGACCGCCAGGTCACCCAACCTAACTGATTAAATAACGTGATTTTCTGAACATGTGCAACGCGTCTGAGCGTTCCAATAAGCGTTCTTAAAAAAATATATAATCCCGTACGTGAGAAAGTTTGTGCGGTGTATATTTTATAATATTACTAAAAATATTTTATTTTTCAATCATTACTTCCTGAATTGTTTAAATTGAAATAGATTGTTTAGCTGGAAACGTATTGATGGTATTAATACTTTTATTCGTTGAAAAAGCTCACAATGTAATTAATTTAAAAAAGGAATTGATTTATATAGCAAATATAGGGGCTAGAGCGTGACTAGCGGGCCGCAAGAAAAAACAAAAATGTTATTATAATAAAAGAGTAGCACTTTTAATTTTTACTTTCTCGCTATCTTACAGGTAGAGAAAGTATTGTTATTGTCAAAAAATTCAACTCGATATTTTGATGAATCTTGACGTTTCATAAACCCCCGAGTCCGAAAAAGTGGTTTTTGAATTTCCGTTTGTCTGTCTCTTTAACTAGAGCCTAAACTCTTACCAATCTGGCTAAAACTTGGTATCTATGAATTTAATAGGGTTTCCCTGAAGGGTTTTTAGAATTGGATATCCAACCCTAAAATTAAGGGTAATTTACTGGAGGGGAAAAAAAAGCTGATTTTGATTAAATTTCGTTTATATTCATGTATAAATGTTCCAAATAAAATGGCTACTCTCAATATTTCGGCAAAATGACTTTAAGGGCTCCGGTCTGAAGAGCAAATTCTCATTTTTAAAATCATATCTACGAAACTATTTGAGATATTAAATTACTTATCATTACAAATATGTAGATCTATTTATAATACAAATATTTTATTCGAAACATATTTTTATAAAACCAATAACTTAAAAGCTATACGCAAATATAAATATTTTTTAACTTTTCGGATACTATAATATTGTGACCGTAAAAAATATCTAACCTGAAATGTGTGTGTCTGTTTGAACTTAAAATTAAGAGTAATTTAATAAAGGGCAAAAAGAGAAAAAAAATAGTTTTTGTCAAAATCGACTTTAACGATTTTGATTAAAATTCGTATCTAGGCGTTGATTAAGATTATAAATAAACTGGCCATTTTTATTTTCCCATGAAAATGACTTTTAGGGTACTTTGCAGAATCGGAAATTTCCGTATCTCTGCAAATATTTAATATACTAAATAACTTATCACATCAAAATTGTAGTAATATTAAAACATAAAAACTTTTATATGAAATATTTTTTAATAAAAATAACAGTTTCTGAGATATTGGCAAATATATTAATACAATTTTGTGAGCTTTAGTTGTAAAGAGATACAACTTAAGTTTCAATGTAATAATTCTCCAAGGTCATAGAGTAATTAATAATAGTCTAAGTAAGTCTCTCAAAATTTTTGTTATTTTCCCTTAAAACTCTCAGGAGAAATATTTGTACAACAATAATTTATCTCCATTTTATACTCAATAGTTGATATTTAAATTTTTTTATTGGTAAAAAATTATATTACTATTTAGCACCGCGTCTTACTACCCGTTCGGGTTATACGCTTTTAGTACTAACTACGCTAACGGATTAGGAGTTGGGAAGGTTGAATTAGAGGAAGTGAACCCTCATTTGCGTGGAGGGAGAGTGGAAAGCCGTTTAGGAAAAACCACCCCCAGTTCACCCGACCGAGATTCGAACCTCGATCTCCCCGTCCTCAGCAGTTGAGCTCAACACGACTAGCGCGTTAGCCAACTACGCCACCGAGGCGGGTGTAAAAATTTATAAAAGAGGAACTTAATAGCAATGTGATGACCTGAAGATGTGCAACACCTAATAAAATGTTGAAAATTTTAACTGAAAGTCAACTTTTTAATATGAAGTGTTGACCTTTGTGAACCCAATATTGATCTTTTTTTATCGGTCCAAACATAAAAACGAGGACATTTTTTATTTAAAAATAAAATTATAAAATTTAAAACTTGGACTAAAAAAATGTTTTACATAAGTATAGTTATTATTATTATTATTATTATTATTAGCACCGCTTCTTACTGCCCGTTCGGGTTATACGCACTCACGCTAATGTGTAATTGTAGGGTGATTGTGAGATGAAATGTAGGACCTACAGTTTAACGTGGAATCCGAACCACGGTGGAGGCCTGGCATTGCCCACATTCACAAGATGTCTTGTCAGAGGTGAAGGAAGGGTTTGGTAATCAGATAAACCTGTGCCGGGACCGAGGATTGAACCCCGGCCGCCAGCACAGAATTCTGACACCTTACCCCTAGATCATAAGTATACAGTAGCCCCATGGCTTCTTTGGTTCTGAGTGATGGCTTTGAAAAGTTACCAGACCAAATTATGTATCCCTACGCCGAACCATATGATCTGCAAAAACATGTGTTTAGCAGCTGTCACCTCTGACAGTCCAAATGTAGGTATATACCTAAATGTTGACTGTCAGAAGTCAGCTGTGAGCTGTCAGTCAGCACCAAAGAAGCCATGGGGCTACTGTAGTTCACTGTATGCTTGGGTTTTCTGGTATATATTATTTATTTAACATATATGAGTTTTGAGTATATATCTACATTTTTAAACAATAGAACGAGAAAGTACGTGTGGAGTTCCGTACAATATTTTTTTCAATGTTATGTCATCCAGTATAAAAGTAGCCTACAATATAATAGCATTATAACTAGTAGTTCTGCAAACAAGATAGCTCGCTCCCTCCATTCAAGTTACATCCTGCTAAGAATTATGTTATGCTATTATTGTTACTACAGTCTTAACATTTCTCTTTAGATTTTAAAATTTCTCCTATAATTTATTCGTGGATTTGAAGTTAATATCATCTTCTCTTGATAATCAAGTTAGACAGATAATAAATAATATAGTTATTAGTACATTATATTCATAGAGAATAACCCTTGTTTACGCAGATTAAGACGTCTGTCTCACAATATGTCAAAATTAATGTATATGCCCCAGATAATATATTAATTGGTTAGAATTTTAATTTTAAATCACTCTAGATGGGCTATTAATCAAAAAATCTTTCTAATCGTCGTCATATTCAAACGATATTAAAAAACACACATATGTATACATAATTTGGCATAATTTAAAGAATGTCCATGCCAAATTCGGCACATTTGTCCGTTATCATGAAACAAAGATCCGGACAGACAGACGAAATGCCAAAATGGTCAAGTTAAAATCGAACCTCTCTAGACTAGGTCAATTGTTTATTTTAAAACTCACCCGCCTGGGTGGCGTAGTTGGCAAACGCGCTTGTCGTGTTGAGCCCGACTGCTGAGGATGGGAAGATCGAGTTTCGAATCTCGGTCGGGTGAACTGGCGGCGGTTTTTCCTAAATGGTTTTCCACTCTTCCTCCACGCAAATGTGGGTTCACTTCCTCTAATTCAACCTTCTCAATTTCTAATCCATTAGAGTTATTAGTACTTAAAGCGTATAAACCGAACGGGTAGTAAGACGCGGTGCTAAATATTATTATTTTAAAAGTCGTTGACATCGCTGAGCCAGAAGTGAACAGGTCAATGGCCGTAGGTTTGACTTCACTGACTTTATTATTTACGAGACTAAATCGTTACTCTTGACACAACTTAAGTGCCTCTAGCTCTTAGCTTGTGTAAGACTTGACTTAATGGTAGATGGATGTGTGAAAAAGAGAAACATAAGAGTTTTAATAATAAAAGAGTATACATGGCTCGGTGTATGGATGTTGTTGAAGTGAAGGGAGTATGCAGGGATAGGGAAGTGTGGAGAAAGTTAGTGAGGATGGATTAAGAACGGAGTTTTTTAAAAACTATATGCACAGTTTCTTGCCTACCCTGTAAGGGAACAGTATGAAGTATGTATGTAATGTAATGTATTATTAGCACCGCGTCTTACTACCCGTTCGGGTTATACACACTTACGCTAATGTGTAATGGTAGAGTGATTTTGAGATGAAATGAAGGACCTACAGTTTATCGTGGAATCCGAACCACGGTGGAGGCCTCGCATTCCTCACATACACAAGATGTCTTGTCAGAGGTGAAGGAAGGGTTTGGTAATCAGATAAATCTTTGCCGGGACCGAGGAACTTTGCCGGGACCGAGGATTGAACCCCGGCCGCCAGCATAGAAGTCTGACACCTTACCCCTAGACCGCCAGGTCACCAATGTAATGTAATGTAATGTATATATGTATGATTTTAGCCTTCGCTCTGATTACAGTTGAGTTAGTTATTTCAACATAGGCCTACAGTTAATTGTAAATAAAACAAAAATAAAAACATATACGTAAATTATTACTTTTAACTAGTAAAATAAAACTTAACCTCAGTTATTCACACAAAAAGGAAAACTTGCTCTTCTAAGTTTCAAACATAAAACACAGCGAATTTATTCTCTCGATTGATAAGACTCTGGTAAGAAAATTATCCCCTTCGTCTCTCAAACCACAAAGACAATAATTAATATAATTATTATTGTTGACAGAAGTTCATCAAACTGTTCCCTCTTTCTCTCGGAGTAAAGATTAAATCTGAGAACAACGTAATACTAATCATAAGAACACATTTATATCAGTCCTCTAAATTATAATAATATAGTAGTTTCAAGTTTCTCGCTGTAAGCCATTTAACTCAAGAAAATAAATCTCTGAAAGCTTTCGAACTTTTTTTTCTTTTAATATTGAGGAATAAAATTACTTTTTTTATATATCAATAGCAACATAACGTCGACGTTTCGCGGCAAACCTATTGAGAACCACTGATTTTGGGAATATCAGAATAAAGTGTAATGAATCTTGACGCTAGGAGGTCATCCATAAACCACCAAACCTTTTTTTTACCCTCACTCACCTCATGTAACACCAACTTGTGTTACGTAACTTTTCACATCAATAGGAAATCTCATTATTTCAGAGGGGAGCTTTTTTTGTGACACTATAATAACTCAAATTTAATTCAACCCAGAATCAGAAGCTATCTACGAGTAATAAGTAAGTTTACTAAAGGTGGAAACATTTACGATATTATTTTTATTATTATTTCGTCATTTTAACGACGTTACCTACCTGTGACGTCATGGCCGGTCAAGATAGGATTTCCCATGTTAGGGGATTTACGGTTTGTTCAGCGAGTTTTAAAGATATAACGTTGAAACAGGAAACATAAATTATTTAATAATTCTAGAAATAGTCTTAGCGTGTCACAACATTATTATTTCTATTTTGAGGTAGTTATTTGTGTACACGTATTTTTTATAAATCCACTACAACTCAGAATATCTGTCTTATTTACGAAAATGGCCTGTGGGAGTCTTCCTGCCTGGAAATAGATTTAAAAAGTCCGTAGTAGCATTTGTCCATCTAGAATAGGAAACAAGAAAAAGGCATTTTAAAAAGAAAGTCAATGTTCTCAAGGCGCAAATAGTAGAGTTATTGTATAAACTCGTCAGAGGAAGAGGGATAAGGTTATCAGCACATAGACAAGAGCCCTCTCAGGGAAAACTTCTCATTTTATTCCCTCTCTTTCTATTTCGTACATTGGTGTCTTAAGTGTGATAGTGCTTAGAGTACTTAGAGTGCTTAGGTGCGTCAAGTTAAGATGCAACTCGCTTCGCACAGTAGTATAAGATCTGAGTTACGTAGCACTGTGACGTACCCACCCTATTCCACATGTAGCACCGTGACGTACCCACCCTATTCCACATGTAGCACCGTGACGTACCCACCCTATTCCACATGTAACACCGTGACGTACCCACCCTATTCCACATGTAACACTGTGACGTACCCACCCTATTCCACATGTAACACCGTGATGTAACCACCCTATTCCACATGTAACACCGTGACGTACCCACCCTAATTCCACATGTAACACCGTGATGTAACCACCCTATTCCACATGTAACACCGGGTAGACCCTCTCTAAACAACATAAGGTGTTTTATGGACGAACAATATCCCCCCCTCCCCCCAGGGACATCTTGGAAGGTATGGGCAGGATGTCCAAAAGTTTCTCGGATGGGGCCGACCTCCTCCCAACCCTTACTACACCACACCCGTCAAACAGACCCCCTAGGTTTGACGTCAGCCCTCCTAGCCAAAGAAGGATGGGAGGTAAAAGTAAGTGCCAAGGAGGAGACAGTGGATGGTACAAAGAGGAACAAAGCATCTGGAGGTGACAGTTTGTCTTGGTGTAAGGAGAAGGAAATTATGCCGGTAAGAACATCACTTCTAAGACAATGAGGAGAACTGGGCCGGGCGCCAAGACGTGAACATTATTATATTCTCGGAGTACAAAGAGAAGTGAGATGGAGTCAGGTGATACCAAATACCTGCATGCTATGCGGCAATGGTACTACAGTCGGACACCAAATGGAATCTAATTTCACTTTAAAGGGGGGTGTATGAGGGGGAGGGGCCTGGAACGCGAAATATTTCACAGCTTAAGGTGAGAGGGTGTAGGAGGCGTGAGAAAGGGTAGGTGTTCTTACAGTTTTGATAGCAAAACTTTTTACCCAAAACAAATTGAATATTACCCCAGTATAAAAATAGTGCTTAATTTTCTTCACATGATTACCTTAACAGTTGTTGAATATCTGTCAAGGGTGTCCTAGAATTTGATGACAACTTCTCGTAATTTAAAAAGTTTGTCATCTAATGTTTCTATGCTCTCGACATATATTCAACAATTGTTGATATCACCGTGTGAAGAAAAATTACTACTGGAGCATTATTTTATTTATTTGGACCAAAAACAAGTTTTGGTATAAAAAAACCTGCAAAAGCACTGTCCTTGACTGGCAACATCCCCACCTTGGTATGAAAGAACGTCATTTGTTGTGTTGGTAGTTACAAATATTTAGATCAATGGTCCCCAAAAGTCTTAGAACTACGACCCGATTATTAGAACAATAAACTCTCGCGATCGGCCTCGCTTTGATGGACAGGAGGTGGGGGATATCTCCATTCGGGCTACATCTTAAGTAATAATTACACTAGTGAGTTAGGAATAAGGATGTTTGAATTTAGATTAATTGTACCATCATTTGCGTGGAGAGAGGGAGAGTTGGGAACAATTTAGGTAAAACCACCCTCAGAACATCCGACCGGGATCGAACCATGATCTTCCTGTCATCAGCAGTCTAGTCTATCGCGAGAGTAGCGCCTTAGACGATGCGACCACCGAAATGGATAATTTTTGAATATAATTTTACTATAAACTTGTATATTTATCATAATGAGTCGTGTGCATAGGACGCGCTTGTTTCCGGTTCCTGCTGATGACGTCATTGACGTCCACGTCACAGGAAAGAACATTAAACCTTATTCCTGTGTCCGTATATTATGCGTCTGGATTTTTTCTTTAATTTTGTTTTTCATTTTATCACTTACCCATTTTTTTAGTAATTTAATATCTTCAAATAATTACAAAATGTTTACATTTCAAAAACTTCTCGCGAGCCACTAAAATCTGCTTGTGGACCCCGCAGTTCGGGAACCACTCATTAATTTGCTTATTATTTTTTTAATTATTGGTACTTCCTCTCCCGGCACACATATTTCAGTCGAGTCTTCAATAAAAGAATCCGCCATAAAAATTAGGTTTGTGAAAATGTTATCACTGATCACCAATTCGTAAGGTACCCGTTTCGGTGGCCGCATGGTCTAAGGCGTCACTCTCACAATAGACTATACTGCCGATGAAGGGTAGTTGAAGGTTCGAATCTTGTTCGGATGCAATGAGGTTTTTTTTCAAAATCTTTTTATCTCTCTCTTTCTCTTCACGCAAATGTGGGTACACTTCCTATAAATATAGATTTCCTCATCCATAGAACTAAAAGTGTAATTTGTATGACTATATAATTGTATAACCAGAAAGGGGTAAAAAAACATTGTGCTAAAAAAAGGGCCAGAGTAAAAAAAGTATTGACATACGATATCTTCGTAGATGATTTAATGTCGTACAAGCATTTATTTATTTATTTTACTTAACACAAACAAATTTTTGAGTTCATACTTTATCCGCCAGGATAAGTAATAATATATTCCAGAGTGCCTGTATTTACTCTTATATACCTATTAGAATGAGTCGAGACTGATATATTATACCCGTGGGTACGATATACTAGAAAATAAAATATTGCACATTATCACTTTCAAATGAAATATTGAAAAACTACTTTTGAAACGTCAAATTAGAATATAAAACATATACATCTATTTTACCGGTAAGTTTTATCTTGACTTTGACACAAGTACTTGAGTAAAATTTAAATTTATCACAATTTTCGGTCACATGGGGCTACTACTAATTCAAGAGGGTCGTCAATAAAATAAAGCGCGTTTATTACAATAACCATATTACTGCGACGAAATGAGACATTTCCCTCCATGCCATGAAAAGCCACAAATAGAAAAGGGGAGAGGGGTAGAGGGGAAGGTATAGAATCACCCATTCCCTCCATTTCCCTCCAAAATAATTTCAAGAACAAATGACTCCCGCAGACATTATCAGCACGTTGACTTCATTTCCTGCGAAATACGGTAAGGGGTCGTCTGCCTCCCCCCCCCTCCACTTCTCCCCTAGGTTCCACGACCCTTCACACGAGGTGTCCAGACCTTTCCGCCCTATCCCCCTTTCCTACTTTTGTCGCGACACTTGGTCCAGATCTGTCGACAGGAAGCTGCGGTGATGATGATGGTGATGATGCTGGTAACGGTTTGCAGCTGTTCTTTCAGTCAGATTTGTTCATTTAGTTTATTTAGTCAAGTTTTAATATGAACCACTCCATGGGGAGAGTTACTTTGCATGCGGCCTGAGGTATTTTCAAAATACTACAATCCAGTTTTCATAGGAAAAACCTTTTAGAAAAAAGGCCTAAAACCTTTTTTTGGGCCAACATTTATCACATTTCAGTATATTACTCAAGCTATTTTATAGGTATTGATGTTATCTATCAGAAGTGACAGTTGCAGATAACATGACTTGACGTGTGAACATACCTGACATTAGATCGAGTACTTTCTATTAAAATTGGACTACTAACCGTTCGGACTATTCACATTGGGTAGGGATGAGAAAGATAGAATTTAGGGGAAATAAGCCTGCATTTGCGTTGAAGGAGTATGTAAACATATTTAGGTAAAAACATTCTAAATCGAACCGTGACNCCCCCCCCCTTCCTCCTTATGGGCTAACCAGACTTAATGAACCTGATGTTTAGTACGCGTGCTCACGAAGGTGATCTAAATATTGGCCTCTGTATACTCTTTAACGAGATTGATTTAATTATTTATTAAACGATTAACCACGTTTATTATTTTTCTAAAATATTGTCCGACACCTTAGACCAATCGGTACCGTGTCTGTCTGAGATGAGGGTCCCGGGTTCGAATTCCTGGCATGACCGAAAAATGTATCATTGATGAAATGTGGGTTTCCCCTTTCATATTGATTAACGGTTGTGGGACTGGATGTTGTGTGTGTTCTAGATATAACTAAGTTTGTAAGTCGTGTGCTGATTATAATCAATCGGTTCAGAAAGTGCATGTTAAATTATAATCTAAAATACTTAACCAAGAAAGAGCCTTCTTTTCGGGTATATACAGTAGCCCCATGGCTTCTTTGGTGCTGACTGACAGCTAAAAGCTTTGAAAAGTTACCAGACCAAATTATGTATCCCTACGCCGAACCATATGATCTACAAAAACGTGTGTTTAGCAGCTGTCACTTCTGACGGTCAAAATTTAGGTATTATACCTAAATGTCGACTGTCAGAAGTCAACAGTGAGCTGTCAGTCAGCACCAAAGAAGCCATGGGGCTACTGTAGTTTGAAATAAATCGTTCTGGAATATTCTTTCTTTCTTTAGGTTGCGCCATGTTTCTATTAGGTTCCAGAAGAGAGTGAGAGAAAGTGTTCTCGACGTTGTAATGTTTCCCAAATATTTGCAATAAGGGTGGGGGACAGTGAACAAACGAGCATATGTAGAGTTGTAAACAACAAAATAAACAACGATCACCAAGGTGTGTGAGACGATGTCTTAACACATGTGGTGGATGCATTTAGTTTTACGTTCTGAAACTATTCATTGGTTCGAAATATATTAAGGGTGGGAACTTTTGATTTAAATTACTATGAAATGAAAAATCTTATTTAATTACAAGTCTTTTAGTGACCATTAGGAAGTGTACCACCAAGCTGCCCACTTTTGTGACCGAATGGTCCTAACTCGTCACCCTCGCAATAGACTAGACTGCTAATGACGGGGAGATCGGGATTCGAATCCCAGTCAGGTACATTGAGGGTGTATTCAACCCCCTCTCCCCCCGTCCCTTTTAACGATGTCCCACTCTCCCTTCACGTAAATATGGGTACACTTTTTCAAAATTCTACCTTCCTCACCCCTAACACACTACTACTTTAGCGTGATAGATGTAAGAGCATTGCCCGAACGGGTAGTAAGACGCTGTGAGAAAAAAACAACAAAAATCAAGTACCTTTTAAAAAAATTCAATTTCAATTTTCCTTTTTCTTTCTCACTCTTTCTCTCTCAGAATAAAACGTAGTCCGTGAGACCCCTGAATATCTGCAACCCAACAGAACACGCTCTGATGCGATGAACCCCCAGGAGTTGCTCTAGCACAGGAAATGAAAAAGGTTGCGTCTTGTAAGAAGGGGTGTGGTTGGGGAGTGGGGGGGGGGGGTGACGGGGGTTTTAACTTTTAACCCGACACTTTGCGTGTGTCGCGTGACTGTCGGAAAGGGGGAGGGGGAGGACACACATGGATTGGGGGGTGACATCTACAGGAATTACGTGGGGGCGGGGGAATACATCAAGTTTCCCATTCATGGCGTTTTCTTTTGTTGAGGGGGAAGGGGAATACGAAACAGCTGCATTCAACAGGCTAGTTGGGATATGATTAGAAATCTTGCTTTTGTAAACAGTCGTCGATTTAATCCTCGTGAGTAAGTAAATTGAATATGCTTTAGCTCAACTCGGTTTTCAATGTGTAAGATATTAGTTTATAGGCCTATAACCGGCTTTTATAACATTACTATTGCTATACAGTAAGACCCCCATATCCGGACCTCTAATTTCCAAAATTCGGCATATTCGAAACTGCTGTTTATGTATTCTCTTTTCACTAGTTTAAGAACGTTTTACGTTGGTATAAACCTTTATTTGTTAAGATATATAAATCGTAAAAATAGGCCCAAAGAAAATGTCAGACTTAAAAAAAATAAAAATGATAAATTTAGTTTTGTTGTGTCTTTAACTTTGTTATATTGAATAACCATTTATTAAAATACTGTATGTACATACATAATATACAAAAAATACTTTTATGTAACAATTTATGTTATGTAATCTATACTTTTTTTTACCCTTCTACTCTTAAATTATTATTATTATTTATCACCGTGTTTTACTACCCATTCGGACTATACAATTAAGTAATAATTACGCTAATGAGCTAGGAATTGAGAAGACTAAATTTAGAGAACGTGAACAAGCATTTGCGTGGAGGGAGAGTGGAAAACCATTTAGGAAAAATCACCCCGGTTCACCCGTCCCCGTCATCAGTGGTCTAGCTAACACGTGACTAGTGGGCCAGCCAACCAGTGGTGACTCCTCCCTGAGTGCGCAAGTGAAAGTGCATCACTTATAATTTCACATAAAATAATATTACATTTTATTTTAATTAAATACCTCTTCATAAAGCATCAACACATTTATTTGGATTGAATTGTTTAAAATCAGCTGTGCTTTTGCACTATACCACTTATGAGTTTGACTGCTAAGTTGTGAAACCATCTGAGCATGCGCAGTGAGACAAAGAGAGGTTGTTGACCCAGCTAGCGAGTTTTAAAGCGTCCCTTTAGCACGTGGCTTGCTTGGTGCACAGCTCGATTGTGAACGTAGATATTTGTTTTGGAATCATGAGTTTGACTAAAGCGTTGCTATAACGTTTTAATAATTTTTAAATTGCAATTATTCTTTCTTAGTTCGCACAAAATTGATAATTTATAAACATGAGTTTATATAAATAGTTGTTTTTGATTTCATAATTATTGTTAACGTGATTTTATTTGTATCAATATAAGTTTTGCGCAAAACATTTTGCAAAAACAACTTGGTAGGCCTACCTACACCAAATATTATTCTAGAAAAGATGACAAAAACTAAAAAAAAATAATCCTGAATTTACTATAAAGTTCAACGCAGAAACTTAAAAAAAAACATAATTGGCAATGTGGTTGTAATGTGAAAAATATATTGTTCTGCTTTTCGTGTCTACTCTTTGGTGGGAACTTATCTTCGACGAATTTAAGCACGACTGATTTAAATCATTTAAGTGGGCAAATAAGAAGCTTGAAAACTCGTTAAACATGAACAGTTTTTTAAATTTAGCTGTACAGTTTTCCTTCTATTAATTTTATACTTGATTTATTTCAAAGTAGTTCATTATTGTACCTTAACCATAGAAAAGTATATTATAATATGTAATAATGTAAAAAGTTAGCCTAAGTAAAATTATATGTCGATAATATTAAATAGAAAGGACCTATATAAAAGTGTCTACACCATAGTTCAGAATATTTGGATTTGCACACCACCTAATTTTTTGGTCACGAGCCGCCACTGTAGCCAACTACACTTTTACTCTTAAGAGGGGTATTAATTTAATATTAGGAAATTTTCTTATCCGAAACGGGTTCAGCCATCTTTATTTCGTTTAGCAGAGGCTTTACTGTATTTACTTGACAATAGCTTTGTCCGTCATTTTAGCTCAGTCGGTAGCATGTCTGTCTACTAAACTAGGTGTGCCGGGTTCGATTCATCATTGGCGATGAAAAGTGGGTTGCCCCTTTCACAGTAATGAATTGACATACGGGGACTGGGTGCTGTATTTGTTCTAGATTTAAGTTAGTTTGCAAGTCGTGTGTTGATATAAACAGTAGGTTGAGAAAATGCTAAATCTACTGAAGACGTGTATTAATCACAACTTGTGAATGTGTGGAATGCCAGGCCTCCATCGTGGTTCGGATCCCACGTTAAATTGTAGGTCCTCAATTTCATCTCACAATAACCCTACCATTACACATTAGCGTAAGTGCGTATAACCCGAACGGGTAGTAAGACCTTGTGGCTAATAATAATAATAATATGTTAGTATTTTCTGAAAGACTCGTTTTATGAAAATTGTATAGTATTTGATCAAATAAAATCTTATTAGAATAGGTTTCACTGTAACGTTTCTAAAATGACATAGTTAATTTGATGCTTGTTTCTCTTTCCAGCTTCAGCTATCTTTTTATTTTCACGGCGTCCATGACGGGTTTTGAGAATACTCGAGGAATGAGTACACACCGAAATGATTGATTTGTCGATTAATCTTTGTTTATAGTTTGCGATGGGTAAAATATCAACTTCCGCTGCTATCAGCACGATACGATGTGTCTAGATGAATATATTTAGTACGTGCATTTTTGTGCTATCCCACTTTTTTGAATAAGAAAACAAACCAAAAATGTAAAACTGAAGTCATCTGATGCGTGTGTATATATATATATATAACAATTTTCGGTAAGTTTTCAATCGGAAACCCGCCTCGGTGGCGTAGTTGGCCAACGCGCTTGTCGTGATGAGCTCGACCGCTGAGGACGGGGAGATCGAGGTTCGAATCTCGGTCGGGTGAACGGTTTTTTTCCTAAATGGTTTTCCACTCTCCCTCCACGCAAATGTGGGTTCACTTCCTCTAATTCAACCTTCCCAATTCCTAATCCGTTAGAGTAATTAGTACTTAAAGCGTATAACCCGAACGGGCAGTAAGACGCGGTGCTAAATATTATTATTATTATTCAATCGGAAAGTTGTCTACAGTGTCAGATTGCGGCCTATTAAGTAGGTGAAGGGGCTGGACGGGTGGGGACGGCAGCAAATCACATGACCTTACGTATGGATACATTAACATTGTTTTAGTAGCTTTTATAACACCCGCATCGGTGATCGCAAGTTCTATAGCGTCACTCTCGTGTTACATTGGATATCGGGGTTCGAATCTCGGTTGGTTGTACTACCACTTTTTCTCTACGTAAGTGTGGGTACATTTCCTCTCAAATTCTACGTTGTTGATTCATATAAAACTAGCGTAATAAAAGGTGGAAGTGTAGGAAACGCGAGGAAAAGTCAGTGTTTTTGCAATTTTTATAGCAAAATAAATCAAATATTGTTCCATTAGAAATTTTTAGTTTAATTTTCCTCGCGTGGTGATATCAACATTTGTTGAATATCTTTCATGAGCATAGCGACATTAGATGAGAACCTTTTTTTTAAATTAAGAGAAAAGTTGTCATTAAATTCCAAGACATCCTTGACAGATAGAAGTAGAAATTCTAGGAGATATTTTAACATTAAATTCAAAGAGAAATGTTAAGACTGTATTAACGATAACAACAGATATATTTATCTTTTTTTTTTTAATGGATAAAGCGAGGTCTGCTGTTCACACAACTACTAATGCAACCCTTGTACATGTCGAGGTATTGCCGTCATCAACGGTTGCGCGCAATTATCCCGCGAGAGCGTCGATAGCGGCGGCAGGATCCGCGAACACGTGTTAGTCCAAATGTCCCCATAGAAATAAATATAATGGGCCCGAGGCCTCTTGACCGAGAGTCCGCGTAACTGTCCCGCCACGCCCCCCCGATCCCCTGTCTGTACTCCCTTCTCCCCGCGTCTTAACAACCATCCGGCCTGTACGCATTCTATTACACCAATAGGAGGAGGAAGGTATAGTTTGAGAGCAAATGTCCTCGCATATGCATAAAGATAAAGAGGGAAAACTATCTAGGAGAAAAAAAAACCCTACACTCATTAAACCCGGCTGGAATTCGAAACCGGACTAGGTGAGTCTGACATTGAATCCACGTGCCCATCAGCGTGGGTATCACTTATCCGACAAAATAAAACATCAGTCAACGTCCGTTGATTTAATTTTTCAGGAAGTTTTCCGATGATGGAGAGATCAAGGTTCTAATCTCGGTCGGGGGTTTTGAGGTTTAAAGAAAAATCCTCTTCTTCCACGCAAATGTGAGTACAATTCCTCTAAATATAACCTTCCTAATCCCTAAACCACTAGCGTAATTAGTACATATGACTCGAACTGGTAGTAAGATGCGGTGTTAAAAAAAATAGTGTTCATCCGCAGTGGTGATCGTATGGTCTAGCCAGCGCTTCGCTCTCGTGGATTGCCTGTGACGAGGAGCTTAGGTTTTGAATCCTAGTTTAGTGCGTATAGGATGACTTAATAAAAAAAAAGCTGTGTCCCATTCTTCCTTCACTCAAATACAGGTACATTTCCTCTCAAATTCTACCTAAATATTGTTCCAACGTTTACAATTCCGGCGAGTAATGAGGAGAGGGGGATCAACTTATTTTGCTATAAGGGCTTGCAATCTGAGGAGGATGCGTGAATTTGTATACACCCTGTAGATACAGCTAAAATGATAAAATCATCCTAAGGGTGTCACTCACCATTACAAAGCTTTACCCAGATTACGCTCAATATCACCTGTGAGGAAACACCAGGTCTTATGGAGAGAAGCTTTTATCTTCGCTCTCTCTCAGTTAACTGTTGCCAAATCTCCTCGCTTTCAAAGTGGCGTCTTGGGACAAGAAGGAGCTACTGGCAACCTCGACTAACCAACGTTGCCAAACTTGTCTTATATTTAAGGGTAGTTTGACCACACGGAAACGAGAGAATGACAACTCTTTTCCACAATAGTAACCACGGAGTTACCTCAGCGATAATATCGAGTGTACACAAGCGTATTTAGTTTCAATCTTCTCACAACATACCGAGCTGAGAGATTATTTTACCCAATTTGACCCCCTGATGGTTCGAAGAATGGTCCCGGGTGCAAAGAGATGCTGGTAGCGATTGAGAAGTATCCTGCACGAAGGCTATCCCCTATTGTTCATGTCACCCAACCCTCATCCGCCAACCCCTATCTGGCGAGTACATCCTCGCCGTCACAGACAGATAGGAATGTGAGGGAGAAGGCCGGGGGGGGGGATCTATTTGACCCGGTTCTAAGATAACATTGTGCCAGGTTAATAGTCTTCCGTCGTAGACGCAACTTGACCCAAGAATGAAGCTGGTATCATCTGTTCGTTTACGCGGCTTTTGTTGAACTGAATGACAGACAAACATTTACTACAATTTGATGGACATTGGCTGTTTGAGGACGTTACCTACGTGTGACGTCACGGCAAGTCAAGATAATAATAATAATAATATTTATTACCGCGTCTTACTACTCGTTCGGGTTATACGCTTTAAGTACTGATTACGCTATTGGATTAGGAATTGGCAAGGTTGAATTAGAGGAAGTGAAACTGGCATTTGCGTGGAGTGAGAGTGGAAAACCATTTAGGAAAAACCACCCCCAGTTCACCCGACCGAGATTCGAACCTCGAAAGTCAAGATAGGACTTACAATGTTAGTGTGTTTACGTTTTATTCGTACAGTTTTACACAACAGTGAAACAAAAATCAGATATTCCTAAATAATTCTAAAAATACTCTTTAACTGTCGCAAAACTTTATTTTTGACTTGCTTGTTTAAAAAAAAAATTGTTTACATTTCGGGCTGTTCGGTTTATTCGCGAAAACGGCCATTAGGAATCTTCCTGCCAGGATTTAGAATAAAAGAGTCCTTGAAAGTAGAGTAGCCCCATGATTTCTTTGGTGCTGAATGACATTTCACAACTGACTTCTGACAGTCAACATTTAGGTATATACCTAAATTTTGACCGTCAGAAGTGACAGCTGCTAAACACATGTTTTTGCAGATCATATGGTTCGGCGTGAGGATACACAATTTGGTCTGGTAGCTTTTCAAAGCCGTCAGCTGTGAGCTGTCATTCAGCACCAAAGAAGCCCTGGGGCTACTGTATGTGTATATCTAGAATAGAAATGCAAGCTAACGTGGTCCAAGAGTGAATACTAGAGTGTGTACTGTGTATACTCGTCAGAGGAATAGGGGAAGCGTTGTCAACAGTTAAATTAAAGACCCTACATGATGAACAACTATTTTTATCCCCTCTCCTTCTATTATCTACATTGGCGCATAAGTTTAGTAGCGCTTAGAGAGCTTTGGCGCGTTAAGATGTAACCCGCTTAATAAAATAGTTTCGAATTCACCCAATTAGGCAACGTCGCTGAAGGTGCTACATGGGAGAGCACTGAGAAGCGTTGCAGACGTTAAAAAATGCAGGATTTTTTATTAAGTGGTTAGATATATTTTTTAATTGTTTCCCCTAAAATGTTGGCAAAAGTTCTGATCAATTAATTTTTTTTAAATTGTTTCTAAAAAAAATGTGGGAAAATGTGACATTTGCTCACTTTCAACGACTTTTAAAGACTATTTGTTGAACTATAAGAGGATGGCTGTAGGTGAAGGGTGAAATGAAGTATAAGCTTAGACGGAATAACGTAGTATTCCCAGAAAACGACACAGACCGTTGTATTTTAAGCCGTGTGGCCTGACAGCGATTGATACTTTCTCGCTGACTGAGGCCGCCTTGAATATAACCTCAAATAATATTAACTTAAATCAAAGGAAATGACTGAGCAGAAGGTTTTGGAATAGTTTCCCCTAGAAGTCAGACTATAAACAACACGTACTACAACGATTTTTTAAAGACAACTAAAAAGGAACAAGTTTACAAACACATTTTATCTCCGGTTTGTATTATTTCTAAAACGTGACTAATGTTTTTCATATTCATTTAATTTTATATTCAAGTAATCTATTATACTCACGTAAGAAGTATTTTATTTTTTATTTTAAATTTATATCGAGTAAATTCTTAAACCAACTCTGTTTTATAATGAAAATCTTTTTTTTTAAATAAAATAAAAAGCTCAACTGAACCGAATAATCCTAGGTGGGCACTGACATTAGTATGGTTTGGAGGTCGGGGTTTGAAACTCGGCCGGGTGCACTAAGAGAGTTTGTCCCCCTAAATGGTTTTACACTCTTTCCAAGCAAATATGGGTACATTCCATTTCGATTCTAACCTCCTAGTATTTACTATATTAGTGTAATCAAATATGGAGGTTTGGGATATTAAGTTTTCAATCCTACTACTTGTAATGAAATAGAATTTCATTAGGTAATCACTCTAATAAAAAAAATCCACCCTTTATATATTTTAAAATTAATGAACATTTTCAAAATATAAAACTCAAAGCATCCATATGTGTCGCAGTTGGGTGACTAAAGATATTTTTTTTTTATTCATGACAACTACATTTCATCGTTTGCAGTTAACTCAACTCCGCCCTTACTCCAAACACTTGTGAAACATGGCTGGAAGACATATTTGTCTTTTTTTCGCGCCATCTCATTCTTTCGCTTCTCGAAGGATAGACCATGGAGTAACTTATAAAAAAACATGGATAGTTCTGGAACCATTTCCTTCGAAAGATATACGTAAAAAGGAAGGCTTCTCTAGACAGTCGTCATCAAATTAATATTTCTATTTTCAAAAATAAAAACTGTTCAAGTATAAAGAAACAGTCATTGAGCTACCTACCAGGTTAATTTTATAAATATAATAAATAAAGAATATTAAATTGATAAAAAGTTCTTATACATAGGCAGTAAGAATCACCCTTGCTAACATTAATAAGCCGGAGCTCAAGACTCCAAACTCCGAGAGTCCCCTGCCTTCACCACCTTCACAAAACAACCAAGTGGAACCCAACAATCAGAGGATTCATCATCATCATCATCATCATCATCATCATCCCCTCCTCACCTCACAAAATACACTACAAGTGGCTTCGACCACGAGGAGCTTCACCAGCCAAAACTTAACGTTTCATACTTTAAGCTGGTCTGTAAGTTGCGTGCAGAAATAGTCTTGTATTACCCGTTTTGGTGGGCGCATGACGTCACTAATGCAATGAAACTGGACTGCCGATGACGAGGAGATCTGAGTTTGAATCTCGGTTGGGTGTATAGTGGGTGTTTTTTTTTCCTAAACGGCTTTTCAATTTTTTCACCGCGTAAATGTGGATACACTTCCTCTAAATAAACCTTTCTAATCTGTAACACATTAACATAATTAGTACATATGGGTAATGTGAGTCAATATTTTGACACTTTTGAAATTTACCCTTTTTTGTTTCTTCAAATTTGTCTTATTTAATGTCTCCTCAAAGATAGTAGAAAATACTAATTTTATTTTACCTCAAATTTCTCAAAAACTTAATTTTTAAATTTTCTAAAAATAGGTCACACATTAACTTAAATATTTTAGAATCATTTGTAGAAATATTCATCATGGGATCAAAAGTGCTAAAATATTGGATCACTTGACACGTTAATAATCCATATTCGTTTAACACGGACGGGTAGTTAGGTGCTAACAAACTCATGTTTAAACATTCAACGTAAATAATTCCTTGTTATTTTATTATATTTTTGCGCCGCGTCTACGTGTACGGGAAATTTCGCATATTTACACGGCTGGATTAGAGACGAGGAAAGTTGCATTGAGAGGAAATATTATTAGCCTTTGCATTTAGAAACAATCCAAGAACATTTGAAAAAAATCACTCTGTGCACAACAAACCAGGATTCGAACTTAAACTTCACTTAATAAATCCACAAGATAAGGTCGAAACCTGAGCCCGCACGTACGATGAGGGGGGGTCACATCATTTGAAAATATGCGTTATAGTTTCCATATGATTGGTGCCACAATTTTTCTTTACTATAAGTAATTGTTCATTTGTCCATATCAAATTTTTCAGGGTAATTTTTAACACACCTTTACGGATTATGGTAATTTTTAATTTTATTTTATCTTTCTAGCAACGTTATTTAAAATCTAGACCCAATTTTTTGAACGACAAAATTTTGTGACACCCACCTAGTTAAAATTAACTTGGGGGAGTGTTAATTAAATAATTTTTAGTACAGTTTTATTTTAAATTTATTAATGAATATATTATTATTATTATTATTATTATTATTATTATTATTATTATTAGCACCGCGTCTTACTACCCGTTCGGGTTATACGCACTTACGCTAATGTGTAATGGTAGGGTGATTGTGAAATGAAATTGAGGACCTACAGTTTAACGTGGAATCCGAACCACGGTGGAGGCCTGACATAATGAATATAGTTTTACAAAAAAAAACCTAATCTATTCCTTATAATGCGGAGTGAGCTTGTTTCCGGTTCTTGCTGATTACGTCACAGATACAAACATAAAACCAGAGTCCTGTATTCATATTTTTTAAATACCATATCTTACTACCTCTTCAGGTTATACGCCCTATCCCCCCCCCCTTATTTTTTCATTTATATTTTGTTTTTTACCCACTTCAAATATTTTTTTCCGGCGTCACCAAAAATCTGCCTACTACCCACGTTTCGGGAACCACCGCTCTCTAGAACCTAAAGCTAGCAAATGAGATATTTTTGTTAATTTTCGTTTTTGTTTTCTTTATGTCGTAGCTAAACTAAAGTATTGTAGATAAAACGAAGTAATTAACGAAGCAGATGAAAAGCAGTGCTACCAACAGCGAGTAAATAGCGTACTACAGGTTTTCCAATCCCCCACTACAAAACTATGGCGGCCATGTTGTATCCAAGGGACGATTGATCCGACCAAATAATTGATCTAGCACATGAACCTCGAATTATTGGTGCTTATTAATGGATGAGGCTACAAGGGTCCCAGGTTCGAGCCTGGCTAAGTGTATTTATGTGTGAGCGGGTTGTGGCGAGGGGAAAGAGGGCATTACTCGCTCTGTTTCAGAGAATAACGGGTCACTAATTGAAGGGAGCAGTTACAATGGATATAAACTCTGAGGTAACTACATGGCTCTATTGGGAAACAGTGTTGCCATTCTCTGGTTTTCGTTTGGTCAACCGTACATTGAGTATAAGACATGTGTGGCAACGTTGGTTTGTCGAGGTTGCCAGTAGCATCTTATCCCGGCACACCACCTTCTGACATAACTGAGAGTAAGGAGATTTAGCAACAGTTAACTGAGAGTGGGCGAAGATAGCTTTTATCCTTAAGACCTGCAGTTCACTCAGTGATAATATAATATTGGGTGTTGACATCACCAAACTAGAATTGTGGGCATTCAGTCAATGTACATCCTGATTTTCATAGAAAGGGCTTTTTAGAAGATTATTATTATTAGCACCGCGTCTTACTGCCTGTTCGGGTTATACGCACTTACGCTAATTTGTAATGGTAGGGTGATTGTGAGATGAAATGGAGGACCTACAGTTTAACGTGGGATCCGAACCACGGTGGAGGCCTGGCATTCCCCACATTCACAAGATGTCTTGTCAGAGGTGAAGGAAGGGTTTGGTAATCAGATAAATTTGTGCCGGGATCGAGGATTGAACCCCGGACCCCTAGCACAGAAGTCTGACACCTTACCCCTAGATCATCCATCGGGTCACTTTTTAGAAAATACAAACTTAATTTTTGTTGTCAACATTTATAACATTTTATTTTATTATTAGTGTTATTTTACAGGTATTTATAATATCTAATCGTTATAAAAGTTATTAGATCAAATTTCACGTTAAATCATGTGATATAGGCTACAGCTGTCACTTTTGAGAGAAAGAAGTAACACTCACAGTAATCATAAAATATTATCAACGCAGTTGACATAAAAAACAAGTTTTATTTATTTTCTAAAAATGTTTCCCTACCAAAATCCTACTATACAATGAACTTGTCACAATAAAACATTTTAGAAAACAAATCAAACGTTTTCCCCCCACACCGCCTTAGTAGCCGTTCGGATTATAAGAATCTATATTAATTATGCTAATGAGCCAAAGATAAGTAAATACACCTTAACTGGCTTGGAGGATGAAAGGGAAACCCTATAAGAAGGAAAAAAACAAATCCTCAGTTCACTCGCCCAGGATTTGAACCCCGACCTCCCCAACCACCGGCAAACATGGTAATTATTTTTGTTTACTTTTTAATACAAAGAGAACCTAGTGTAATAATTAAAATTCACTACCTTGAGGTGATCATTAATCTTTACGTTTTATGTAAGTATAAAAAAAAGTGGATTTTTACAATTCTGTTTTTACATAAATAATTTGAGGATGATTTACAAATAACTAATTTCTGTTACTCTTGAAAAAAAAGTTTTTACAGTTTTGTTTAAAATTTACTAATAAAGACAATTTTTTGTAGTTTACTGAAAACCTATTTTTGAAAATTTTGTTCCTAAATTTAATAACACTGTTTGAGAAAATGTATACGATTGTATCGTACCATTCATTTTGATGTGGAGATTTAGGGGACGCTAGCTAAGAACAGTGTTATTGAAATTTTAAAAGAAAAACTTTTTTTGTTGTCGCCAAAATAGATACAATATTGTTCCAGTAGTTGTATTTTCTTCACACGGTGATATCAACAGTTGTTGAATATCGGTCATGAACATAGCGGCATTAGATGAGAAACTTTTTAAATGAAGAGAAAAAAGTTGTCATGAAATTCCAGGACACCCTCGATAGATAGTCAACAACTGTTGATATCACCAAGTGAAGAAAAATTAAACTCTTTGTTTCTACTGGTGAAATATTTTATTCATTTTGTTCAAAAAGTTTTCTACAAAAATATGAATCTTAACACACGTCCTCTACATCTCAAACTTAGTAATAAAAATGGTGAAATGGAATATAGTAACGTAACAACCTTTAAAAGTATGAACATAAAATACACTTAATATTTTTTTCTCCCTCAAGGTATGAATCATGTTGTCACTCAAATAACTGAACCCGAATCACCAAAATGTCAGACACAGAGGATGGGGGAGGGGGGAGGTTGTATCCAGCTAGTTAATTGATTAACTGAACATTTCCGAATAAAAACAAACCCGTGGTAAAACGCTGTTTTGAGTGTGTCGGCTGTGACGTAGCGTGATCGGTTATGTATGGACCAATTAGAAAACACATCCTCATCAACCCGTGGTTGAATATTTCGTGCTCGGTCATCCACAAAAAATAAAATAAAAAAAGCAGAGGTTTACCTGTGTGCCGTGACACTGCTCACGTGATATGGTTATTAATAGTCTCTCGCGATAGTATGTGATTTTGATTGTATATTTTTTACTTTCTCGTGTATAGAGAAAGTATTTTAATCGTGAATCATGACGTTTTATGTCTGTCACCTTGTCTGTCTTTCTAACCGAATGTCTGTCACCATGTCTAGCTCTTCTTAATTCTTTATGTCCTCATATCGGTCTTTCTGTCCCTATGTCTAGCTGTCTCCAATTCTATATGTCCTCATGTCTGTCTGTCCCCGTGTCTGTTTATATAACCCCATGTCTGTATTTCTAGCCACATGTTTGTCTGTCCCCGTGTCTGTTTATATAACCCCATGTCTGCATTTCTAGCCACATGTTTGTCTGTCCCCGTGTCTGTTTATATAACCCCATGTCTGCATTTCTAGCCACATGTTTGTCTGTCCCCGTGTCTGTTTATATAACCCCATGTCTGCATTTCTAGCCACATGTTTGTCTGTCCCCGTGTTTGTCTTTCTAACTGTATGTCTGTTTGTATAGCCCCATGCCTGTCTGCCTGTCTAATACAATTATATCTGCATGTCTAACACCGTGTATAGATATATAGATATGTCTAATCCCATGTCTGTTTGGCCTAACGTATGTCTTTCTGAACCCATGTCTGTTCGTGTAACCGCATGTCTGTCTGTCTAACCCAATGCCTGCTATACATTCTAAACGAGTTTATGTATTTTGTTCTAGCTTGATATTTAAATGTTATTACGGCCACATTTCCGTACATAAAAAAAAACCCAATGGAACATGATACACCGATCAAATTTCCTACTTATTCTTTAAACCTGCCGTTATCAATAATTTTCTTCCTATACTAGAACTGAGTTAAGTATCGGTACTTTTCTGTCGATACATCCCCAGATCGACCTCGGTAACTACAGATAATAGTGGGTACGAAACCCTTATAAGGGAAATCGAGGCTAACTTCTGAAACTGGTTTCATCTATTTTATTTACCATCAAAGTTTACGATACCTTGCCTCCCCCCCCCC